>CP092865.1:115331688-115535230 GCA_030710605.1 Cordylochernes scorpioides | reverse complement strand
GTATTTATTAATTTTTTGATAATTATATTATTTATATTTTGCTACTCTCTCTGGAAACTTCCCTCATTGCTTATCTTGTACCTTATAAATGTTAACTTTGTGCTTGCCTTAAATAAATTGCTGTGTCATCCTCAAGTATGTCTTTCCTAATTTTCTATGTTACAATATTTTAGTTGGAAATAATATCCATATTTACAATAGACTTAGAAGTTATCGATATTTTTTAAAATATAAAGTAACACAACACATTTAAACCTTTAGAAAAATAAAGATATTGTTACGACACTTCTCAGCCGTCGACGTTCAAGGTTTCTAAGAAAACAATGTGGATTCTTTGTGGATACAGCTTAGTACGGTATATTTATTATAAGAGCTTTAAAAAGTAGATTAAAAACTATATACAGTAGATGGACTTGTCTTCATTGTCCGCCACTAGAGGGATCCTCCTCGTCACCGTCTTCTCCTTGCCGCCGATGTCACCAGACTGACGTTCCTTCCCAGACTGTGATGTCCTCTCGGCACATGAACCCCCTTCAAGCCGACTGCTATATTCGCTCCTTCCTTCACTACGGCACCAGTTGGACTGTCCTGCTGCCGCCCCTCCTCTGGAATCTGTCAATAAACACTTCCTTGTGGAGAAGGGTCTCTGCATACCTTCTTTACTGGCTTTGCCCACATCTTCTCTTCATCTTCTTTGCTGTACCGCTTCAATATTTTACTATCTTTAGTCGCTCTCTAATACACACAGTGAAATTTACCCATAAAATCATCGGAATTAAGGCGAATAGAATGAATAAATATCAGCAATCTATTTGTAATATATAATATGTATATATGGTTTTAACCAAGGACTTGGTTGTTGTTGTGTGATGTAATCAGCGTGAGATGTTTTTAGTTCTAATGATAATTCTGTAATCATATTATACAAATATATTACATACAATATCTTTTAATAGAAACTACACTACCTAAGATTATTTAATATTAGGTAGAAGAGTATGTAACACTATTGAATATGAAAAATAGTACAAATGTGATATTGTACTGGGATAAGGTGCATAAATTAAGAAAAGGGCATCTCCTTATCGTGCAACTGAAAGTTGCTGATGGCTTGCGCCATCTATCGGAATAAATATCAACTGTTCTCGTTGATTTCTAATTATTCCAGAATTGGCCAAATACCCATTATTGATTAATCAAGAAAAACTAACCACGGACGCGCTTCGGGCTGTTGGCCCTCATCAGCGTGGTGCAAGCTGTACCTCAACGACCAAAAAATTGGTCATTAAGGCATCCTGAAAAATCATGAAACGGGTGATTAAGGCCAGAATTGCGTGAAAACGCTACACAATGTGAAAAAACGTACCTGGATATTGTGAAAAAAATATTCTCTCAAAATATTTCGAGGGATAACTCCCTCTTTATCAATATAATATGCAATAAACTTAAAGTAATTTACAATTTCTTTTGAATTACACGGAAACCACTTTGTGCGCGTGGTAAGGATTTAATTATCAAGACCAACCATGTGCGCGCGCCGCCATCTATGAATAGAAATGTTAACTAAACGACTAACCAAGAAGAACAAGTTATCTGGACATAGTGTCCTTGCAGTTATCTGGAGACTCTTTCATGGTCGAAATATAATTTATTAAAATAAATTGCAGTTTTTGTGTGTATTCCACCCTTATATATATGTATGTTGTGATGTAAATGATCCTGTAGGATGACTGTGATGTGGCTGGTTAAATGCAGTCGTTGTTTTTCAATGTTAGAGTGGGTTCAGGCGTGAATTGAATTACACGAAAGGACGGGACATGTTGGATGACACCTTAGAAAAGACGAGAGAGTGTGACGCTGTTCAAGGCAGATCTGTCCAATGGGGTCTGTCAATCATCGTGTCTCAGAGGGACTGATCTATGTTTGAGCAAGAAGGGGCACACCTGGTACCCCGACATATTTTTTTTTTTTTTACCTTTTTCCTGTCTGGCGCCAGCTCTCACTCAATAGAATTTTATTATGTCGTTTTGGTAATACATGATGGCAAAACTGGCTAGTTGGATTTTGTTTTTACAGTTTTGGTTATTATACTATAACTATATTACATATGGGGATATAAGCATATATTGGAATATATTACAACATATATACTTTTGAATTTTTACAAAGCAAAAACGCGCCATCCACACTACAAATGTAAACATTAAGACGCGAATGTTTCTTTTCACAAATAAATCAAATTTCTACTGTTCTAACTGCGATGAAAAAAAAAAGGGATTGGTTCATCAGTGGTGAACCCTTCCAGCAGTTTCACCAATTAAATCTACCAGACCGCTTCTTTAGAGCTCTAATACTGTATTGGATCATTCTGTTTATATATGCTACACTGAAGGGTGGGATCTTAGAAATGGTATTTAATCAAACTATGGGGATGCGCTTTTAGGACAGTAAAATTACATGATCTTCCGGAAACATTAATTAGGCATTTAGGCATAATTAATAATTAGGCATATATTAATACACAGCAACTATTTTGAAATTTATTATCACAATACTATATACTCTTTTATGCTACGTTTTCTGTTCTTGATTATAATTAGAGAAACAATATTCGTTTTCAAATTTTGTGCATACACTTTTTTAAAAAAATTTCCAAAATAAATATGCTGACAAATAATACCATAGTAATAGAATGTTATCTATATATATAAAATTGAATGTCTGTCTGTCTGTCTGTCTGTACTCTATAGATTCAAAACCATACATCCAATCGCCGTGAAAATTTGGGATATTATTAGGTATATCCCCGGGAAGGTTTTTGAAAATAATTTCTTGAATATCTTGAATATCCTTAGAGTTATTTGCAGATTTGTAGATTTAACTCGCAAGCAGCGCCCCCATTGCGACGATGTTAACAAGTTTTTTTATCTATAAGTTTTATTATCACTAAGTTTATTATCTTAAAGATTATTTATCAAAAGTAAGATTATCTCAGGATGACACGGCAATTTATTTGAGACAAGAATAATGATACAATTCAAGGCGAAGATACTATTCCTTTAACTTCCAATTACCGAGGGAACCAATTAATATTGATTTTATTAAACTTATCGTGTATTTTTCAAGGTACCGGGAAAAAATGTTCACTAGATAAAACGATGATTTTGTAATGTAGAAAATTAGGAAAGACAAAATTCAGGATGACACGGCACGCAGGGACCGGGAAAAAATGTTCACTTTATCGAGAGATTCAAATTTACGAGTTTCAAATTATCAAAAAAAATATATATTTTTTATAAGTTTATAGAGAATTGTTTTAACAAATGTTCGTTAGACAAACCTTTACTCGGGTAAAACCTCGGGCGAAGCCGGGTACATCCGCTAGTATCTACTTATATAATTGCCTTAATCTGTCTGTGTGAAGTTCACTGTGTGAAGTTCACGGATAGATTTTAGTCATCAACGCGCGCATCATCATTATGATCATTATCATTATCTAATGATAATTATTATTATTATTAATCTACTTATATAATTGCCTTTAATTCTGTCTGTGTGAAGTTCACTATGTGAAGTTCACGGATAGATTTTGGTCAGAATGGATAAAATAAAAAAAGTGTCAAGGGATGGGAATCGAACCCACGACCTTCCGCTTACCGGGCAGATGCCATGACCACTAGGCTATATATTATATATAAATTATATATAAATTAAATATTAAAACTATATATTCAAATTATTCTACTTAGCTCACGAACAGCGCCCTCTATCAAGGTTATAAATACGTTTAAAATCGAAATATTTTCAAAATTTTATTAATAATAGTTCGCTTACTAATTAGAATACTTGATCTAAATCGAAATATTTATAGACGCTCGCTCGATTTGAAGATTTATATCGTAACTAATCTGACTGTAAAGTTTGGAGCGGGACGTTTCACAAGAGTGACATCCACGGCGCCAATTTATAATTGTAACGAATAGTGTTTGAATAAAACATTTAATCGGGTAAACCCGGGCGTTGCCCGGGTCATTCGTAATATATAATTGCCTTATTCTGTCTGTGTGAAGTTCACTGTGTGAAGTTCACGGATAGATTTTGGTCACGTGTCAAGTTACGGTAAGTAGAAATTTAAAAATTAAAAAAAGATGCCGAAACCCGGGATCGAACCAGGGACCTTTAGATATTCAGTCTAACGCTCTCCTAACTGAGCTATATCGGCTTATTTCACATATACACAACATATTTTAACAGTATATAAAGTAGAATCTGGAAAAACTCTTAGTGAAAATTTCAGGTCTCTATCCCGAATATCCGTCGTGTTATTTGCAAATTTGCTCTTTCGCTCGCGCCTCTAGCGGTGAAAATGAGGGGTAATACCAGCTGACCTAATGTACATGTAAAGTTTGGAGCGGGACGTTTCACAAGAGTGACATCCACGGCTCCAATTTATAATTGTAACGAATAGTATTTGAATAAAAACATTTAATCGGGTAAAAGCCGGGCGTTGCCCGGGTCATTCGGCTAGTGTTATATAATGGACAAATATAATAAAGATAGAGTCATTTAACGATTTTAAATAATTTAAAATAACAAGCTATGTGTCGAATATAAATAGCTACAATAATAAATACCAGAACTTTTAAAATGTAAATCAATATTTACAAAATTAGAAATATCAAAATTGTATGTGGCAAACACATTGTTGTTGTTGTGGTGCCCAATGAAGAGCCTCAGATGTCTCCATGCATTTCTATCACAGCAGTCGCAATGTCCACTATCTTGGGTGTGTAAAGCTGCTGCTCTGGGTCCATATCATTTTTTCTGTTGTTGTCATGTCCAATGAAGAGCCTCAGATGTCCCCATACATCTCTATCACAGCAATGTCCTCTATCTTGGGTGTGTAAAACTGCTGCTCTGGGTCCATATCATTTTTTCTGTTGTTGTTCTTGTGTTCAATGAAGAGCCTCAGATGTCTCCATACATCTCTATCACAGCAATGTCCTCTATCTTGGGTGGGTAAAGCTGCTGTTCTGGTTTGCTCTTCATTGGCAAATAGATGCCGCTCCCGCGTTATTCACCTTGGAAACGAACCAGAATTTTGTCAAATACTCCAAGGGTCCGGGGGGGACGGCAATCACATTCAATCACTTATTTGATAAATTTACAATATATAGATGAAGAAAGAGAAAAAACTCTTAAAAACACCTTCTGGCAATTTATCAAACCACTGAAGACGCTGAGAACTATTTCAGAAAAGAAAAAAATAGCAA
This sequence comes from Cordylochernes scorpioides, assembly GCA_030710605.1. NCBI lineage: Eukaryota > Metazoa > Arthropoda > Arachnida > Pseudoscorpiones > Chernetidae > Cordylochernes > Cordylochernes scorpioides. The sequence goes on along the minus strand of CP092865.1, from coordinate 115,529,957 downwards.
TAGAACTCTATAATTTCTACAGATCAATTGTAAATAAATCCATACACAAAATAGGTAGTGAGGAAAGTTTTAGAACAGATGTGTAAATAATTCCCTTTTCAAACAAAGGCTAACGTGCACATGGGGAAAGGAAGAAAAAAATACTGTATTATTTTGTTGTTGTATGGCGAATCCATACAGAACAATGGGCCCTAATAAAATCCTTTTTGTTGTTATTGTATTTACAGGGGGATTACCAATAAATTGATTAAATCATTCTTGATATATTGTCGCTCTGTTTACATATGATATCTAGTATTCTTTTTTAAAAATTCACATTTATAAAGAAATAAGACATAATTACTTTACATAACTGTGTTTCTTAGTTGCTCGAAGATTGAGAGATTTTGGGAAGATGAAGCAGGCCAATCCTAAAGTCGCCAAAAGATTCATTGTTGGCAGAAATTTAATCTGCCAATTCTGGAAAAAAAGAAAGGATATCAAAGCAATCAACAGAATACCGGGCAAAGTTGGAAAAGCGCCAACACGAATTATGAACACCACTATCTAACTACTAAGGGCCACAGAAAGATTATAGCCACTCAGTTATCCAATAAGATTTCATGTGCTTCTATAACCACAATTTCAAGACAAAATATTTATCAAATGTTTTAGAAAGCTGATCTTCCATCAAGATGACCAATGGTTGAATCTAAAAGAAAATGTCTGAATGCCTCATGGAGACAGACTTATTAGAGCTCGTCAACATCCTCACTTACCTTTCTCGAACGGAAACCCTACTGACAGCATGTAAAACAGCCTGAATTTTCTTTTAGAGTTTTATAACTGTTTGTATGATATAAATACTTCCTATTGACTCCTATTTGAAGATGATATGCTGCCCCCTTATTGTGGATATTATAAATACACTATAAAAAAATCGAGACACCAAGTTTTCGATTGGAACAAAAATTGATCTATGCGAAGAAGGTGTATAGGGGAATGCGATTGAATTTTAAAACAATTGTTTTATATCAGAATTTGACCGTCACAAATTGAGAAAGTCAATATGTCGTTGGACCCCCACTGGCCTGGATTCAGGTTTCCACCTGTCGTCATGGACTGATAAAGATGGTATGCTACGGGATTTCTTGCCAAATAGTCTCAAAGTGTTGGGCTAAATAGTCAACATTCCGGGATGGTTGCAATCGCCTTCCCATCACTTCCTAGATGTGTTCTATGGGTTAGAGATCAGATGACCTTGCTGCCAACTGAAGAGTTCAGCTAGATTGAAGACAAACCATAGTTAAACGTACTGTGTGTGGTCAGGTTGTGTGTGAAAAGTAAGCTCGGTGTGATATGAGTGCAACGGCAACAAAACAGGCCAAATGATGTCATCTACGTACCATTGTGCTGTCGGGATGTCAGGAATTACTACCAATGGGGTTCTGCTATCAAATAGAACGGCACCCCAGACAATAACGCCCTGTTGTAGACCTTTGTGGTGTTCGAAATTAAGACCAGGATCCACGTGCTACCCAGGACATCTCCAGACTCATTTACGATGTTCGTCAGGACACAGTAAGAAACAGGACTTGTCACTAAAGACTATACGTCCCCAATCAGCGCAATTCCAAGTTGATCGCTCTCAATATCACTGTAGATGGACTTGTCGGTGTAAGGGTGTGATGTAATGGTCGGCGAGCTCTTAGATTCCGCTCTCTCAGTCGTCTTTTATTTTTATGCTTTAAATATTCGTATATGATGAAGAGAATGATTCGAGAATGAAATAACGGGGATTGATTCAAAGGATTATAGCTATAGAATTCTAATAAGGCTTGGGGCTGGCTGTCGTTCTAAATACGTTAGTAAAACGAGCAATTCGTCTAGTTTACATCAAAGATGTACAACTGACCATCGTTAAAGTTAAGGTAAAATGAAGAAAGCGTCTGATCAACGAACATGCTTGCCTCAAGGGCAGGCGAAGGTTGCTGGACAAAGACAGCACAATGGTGTCGGATGAGTCACCAAACCCGTCCGAATTGACACTGGCTGCAAGGACCCAAAAAGTGGAAGTACCACTCTAAAATGTTTGGGCGACAGAATTTCCTAATATTTCTTCAGCAAAGGGCAAGCAATCTTTGTTTCTGGATGACTATCAGGGAGTTTGGCCATCTGGCCTCCAGTTTAATTGTTTTGTGACGTTTTCTAATTTCTTTTTTACGGACTATTGACTCAAGGCCCAGTTAGGTTTGGTCAAGGCCACTCGTACCTGGCGCCACAACTGTTTAATGATGGAAAACTTTGTTTCTGAACTTTTCAACATTTCTGAATTCAGATTTTATCAATTTTCAAAATTTATCTCAATATCGAAAATATATCTGTTTATTATAGTTTCCTTTGCTATACGGTGTCTCCCCATATCTCGCTAACATTTCCTCATACAAGAGTTTCATTAAATACCACCCATGTGTGAAAATTGAAGAATTATTATAAATCATTATATTCGCGATCAAACGTTGTGGCCCACTTTATGTATTACATCCCAAACACGACGCCAGCCATCTCTGTCTTGAGCTCGATGTACCATTTCGGCGACCATTAAACCAGTGAGTTCCTTTTATTGGTTCACGAAGCGTGTCGGTGGACGTCCAGGTATACGTCGCCCAGATGTCTTTCCAGTCAGTATGGTGTACTCCATTCCCCTGCGATGTGACCGAAGAATCTCAAACAATTCCGTTGTACAGAAGTCGGTCATCTTCCGAAATCGATAGTTGTGATAGTATCGATGTCGCTGTCCAAGATATACGAAGCATTCTTCGCCAACAATACATCTCGAACGCATCGATTTTCTTCTCTAGCGATGATTAAAATGAAGAATTATAATAAATCTAATGATAAATTTTCAATAATCTTCAAAATGATCTTCCTCATCTATCCAGCCATGCCATCTCATCCTCCTAAAAATTGTAGATAAGTCCCTTATCATAAAAAAATCTTACAAACAAAACTTTGAGTTTTAATAGCGAAAAGTGAACTTTGATTCAAGTTGTTCTTTAAAGCCTATATATCTATATTTTGAAAATAGAGCAATCCATACTTAAATCATTAGATAATAAAAAGACATATATTGGATTGAATGTAAGATTTATTTGCTAATAATTCGGTTAGCTGAACGCCAACCTTTACCAAGGCATTACATCTTTGTATAAACAAACTCAGCGCCTTATAGTGTTATAATATCACAGTTGAAATAACGTATCTTTTTTTTATATATAATAATAATAAAACAAAAGATTTTTTTTTAAGAAAAAAAAAATATAGAAAAATAAATTTTCAAATGTTCTTTAATTTCATTTCTATAACCATTATATTCAGTTCCCGCCATTATTTCAACATTTAAAAAGAATCATACGCTTCAAAAATAGTTACAAATTCTTATAACAGATGGTGTGGTACTGCAACAAAATATTAATTTCCTTCAAATAGTATTTTTTGATAAAATTCTTCATATTTTTAAGGTCGGTATAAATCTTTTTCTTCTTTGTTTATTTCAACACACAAAACGCGATATCCCGGCTAGGGATAATTGCGTCGATTTACATTTTTTTAAAACAGAAACAGTTATAAACATATTATACAAGAAAAAGTAATCGAAATAAAAAGAGAAACAATAATATATATTAGGAAACAGAACCTTTCAGGTTAGAAATAAAATCATAAATATATTTACAAAGATAGTTAAATCTATGATAATTCTCTCTGCTATTTACAAATTGATATTTCGTTTATTTCTAATGTTAAAATTGCTGTTTGCCCATAGTTTGTTGTAATGTTTTTCAATGAAATATACCTATATTCCTTCTGGTTATTTCTTGCGCTCCAGGGGCCTGGGTTATCCTTATTTCTCTCTTCCGGTTCTATTTCTTCAAATTTATAAATTTTGGGGTGTTGTGGGGAAATTTCTATTTTACATTAAACGAAAAAAGAAGTCGGTGGACGAGTGGGTAACACCCTCGATTCCCGACAGCCATGAACCGGGATTGAATCCTGCGTTAACATTTTGTTTTAATATATGAATAACCTTCACATATTATTCATTGTTGTAAATATCATAAACTAGGTTGTTCTTTTTGAGCGGTACTTAATAAAGTAATTTTGGAACAGGAATTTTATATTAATGCAGATTTATAACTTTAAACAAATTCAAATACAATGAGAGAGGTTAAAACAAAATAACTAAATATGCGAGAAAGGTTTAGCCTTTACTTGAAGCCATTACCCTTTGAAAAAAACTACTTGATCAAAGCATAACATGGGGTATGTGTTGAAAGATACTACTTGTATTAAAAAATATTATTTAGAACCTTATTATAAATTATTATATAAGTATTTAATACCTGAACAATTTTTATCCTGGAACCTATCATTAGACATAAAAAGTTACATCACCCAAACAAGAATCACTTCGATTTTACTAAGAGAAAGTCCCATTCAAATAATTAAAAAGGAAGATGTAATTTGTAAATTCTGCAAAACTGTAAGCATCGAAGAAATGACCCACTACATCTCTGAATGCACTATTGTTAACGAGGAACGGAATAATATCTTAAAGAACATTATCCAAGTCTACGTGAACCCAGTTCAGCTAATCAGAATAATGTCCGAGAAAATATATAGCGATAGAATTGTTTAACTTTAGCGTTAGAGAACAAGGCAATCTCTAAGAACTTAAATTACAGAACAATAGTTAATTTGTATAGTTATGTTTTTTTTTTTTTTGAATACTTTGATTTCCTTTTCATTTTCCCTTCTCTCCTTTGTTTATGTTTCTTTTTTCCTTTTCTCCATGAAAATTATGTATGGCGAGTCCTTATTGGACGGAAATGTCCTAATAAAGCTGTTGTTGTTGTTGTTGTATTTAGAATCTATTTTCAATAAAATAATCCCTTGAATCAAAATTTAGGTTAAAATACCAGGATTCCATGGATAGTTTGAGTCAAAAGTCGATTCATACGAACGGAAAAATATGTCCAGGGTAGCCTAGTGGACATGACATCTGCCCGGTATGCGGAACACTATGGGTTCGGTTCCCATCCCTGGACACTTTTATTTTTCCGTTCGTCATTACTCTTCATAATTCACCCTTTCATACTTTATCCCTAAGGATAGAAATAATCGTTATTTCTCTTTTAAATAAATTTCGATTTTTCGTTCAAAAGAAACACATGCGGGATAATTTTCAATGTCGTTCTACAAGTTTATATATAAAAGAACGTACCTGGATCTGTAAAGAAAAAAAAAACATTTTTTCTCAAAATATTTCGAGAGATTGCTTCCTCTTTATCAATTTATTGCATAGTAAACTTAATTTTACAAATTCCTGTAAATTAAGTTTACTGTGCAATAAATTGATAAAGAGGGAGCAATATCTCGAATATTTTGAATAAAAATTTTTTTTTTGTCTTTACAGATCCAGGTACGTCCTTTTATATATAAAATTCCAGGGATAAGTTTCTTTTAAAACATCTTAATTCACAAATCTCTAACTTTCGAGAACAAAAGCCTTTCTACGGGAGAAAAACACGTACAATACATCGCCAATAGGACAAGAGTTTCAATATTGCCACGTGGAAAATTAGGGAAGACAAAAACTTCAGGAGGAGACAACAATTTTATTTGAGACAAGAACAAACTATGAATGATAAACAAAAGATAAGCCACCAGGGAAATTTACAGAGTAGCAAAATATAAACATAAAAATGACCATTCTGTTAATAAAAATAATAAAATTAATAAATTCTTTGTTACAATATAATCAAATACAGAGAGTGATTATAGTTGTTTGAAAGTCAATTTAACATGGGTCTCCATTACACAGGTTTATCAGATTTGCTATTCAGAGATGATATCTTTATTTGGAGGTTATGGGGTGGGTTCAGGGAATAGTATATTATACATTTCAGAAATGTCTATTCTTCTGTTAATGCTATTGTGCTTTCTGGATATGATGGATTATACATTGTTCCTTCAGAGAAACTGAACAAACTGCTCTTCACCTTATCTATGACTGTCCAAACTTTACAGAAGTGAGACATTGATTGTTCTCTGATCTAAATGATTTAACTCTCTTACATCAGTCACTTTGTCTATATAAATTTTATGAACTCTGTAGAATAATACATGTAAATTTGTAAATATTTAATTCTAAGTTCTAATTTGTTTGTTGTTTTGTTTGTTTCCTTTGTAATAGGCGCAAATATTTCAATATCGCGTCTGGTTGATTGATAAATAAATCAATAAAATATCCCTCGAAATATTCAGATAAAATATTTTTTTTTTTACCTCTTTCACAGATCCAGGAACGCCCTTTTTATATGATCATATTTGATGGATCGCCTTTTGACTCAAACTGAATCTTATGTCTAACAGAATCTTTACCTTGTTGACTTAATTTTTTTATATTTATTAATCAACCAGGAGTGATATTGAAATATTTGCGTCTAATACAGAGGAAACAAAACAACAAACAAATTAGAACTTAGAATTAAATATTTACAAATTTACATGTATTATTCTACAGAGTTCATAAAATATATATAGACAAAGTGGCTGATTAGAAAGAGGGAATCATATATCGCCGCAACTCTTTTTTATTAACCTCGTTAGGGCGATAGGGGCGTGGTAATTTTCTTTTCTTTTATTTTATTTTATATTAAAAACGATATATAATCTCTCCTTGTTTGTACACTATAATTAGCTGAAAAAGGGCTTTCCCGAAAGCTTCCTTAATCGCGTTAATAAAAAACAGTTGCGGCGATATATGATTCCCTCTTTCTAATTTGTCGAAATCCGCAAACCGTTTACCATGAAAGTGGCTGATGTAAGAGAGTTAAATCATTTAGATCAGGGAACGATCGATGTCTCACTTCTGTAAAGTTCAGACAGTCATAGATAAGGTGAAGTTTGTTCAGTTTCTCCGCAGAATGAATTTAGTGTTTCTGATAGACCTCTTTTATGTAAGTATTTCTGGACAGTGTGATGTGACCTTGTTGACTGCTATGTCGCTTAAAATAATCCCTGAATGTCAGTCTCTAGGCCGTGTTGATAGATACTGATAGCTTATCACTGCCGGATATCTGGAGCTTGTTTCGCCTCCGTTGTCAACGATAAAGTACTTCAAATAAAAAAAATAAACCGTAATACCTTCGCGACCTAGCCGAACCGGCTTGTTAAAATGATTCCAACAGAATCGATGTCAACGTAGAAAAATTTTCACTACAAGTTCATAAATGTATTTCTTTATTATAGATAAGTGCTTCGAGATGATAGACTACAGACGTTAGTATGACCTGCATCTGAGAGGGTTGTCAAAAATATTTGATATCATTATAAGGCAAAATTTGGATTCTAAATTATAGCTAAAAGAAAATAAGACCTAATCCAAATAAATTAATAGAGTGTGACGTTTCAGTAACAGCGTTGTTGCCGAAACGTCACACACTATTAATTTATTTGAATTAGGTCTTATTTTCTTGTAGCTATAATTGATATCATTTTTTCTTCGCTTTCCTTTTTAAAAATATCAATGAAAATAATAATTTGTATGGTTATATATCATTGTAGATATGGAGTAAAAAGAAAAAATAAGATGAATAAGTAAGATAGAGAATATATTTAGTTAGAGTTGATCAAATAATTGAAGATGAAGTTACTTCAGTGTGCATCCATCCTTTCTTTCTTTCCAGTATTAGTGAGATCATATCGCAGGATTTTCCCCTCTCTCCAGCATCAATGAGATACGTCAAGACACCTTCTCTTTACTCCAGTATCAGTGGGATCGCGTGTCCCACGAGACTTTCCTCTCTATCCAGCATTGACAGAACATCTGCAGCCATCGCGGACATGAACAGCGAAGATCTCTGGAGCAGATAATCAAGGCCGAACCTGCCATGTCCCTCGCGTCGCCTACAACGACCACATCGCACGCACCAGGCGGTTCTTGCAGGCCAGGCTGGAGGCGACGTCGTCAGCCGCCGATTATCCATCACTTCCAGACCTCTGGCTTTCGCTTCACGTGTGACGGCCTTCTGGAATGAACATCCGCGATAAGGGTAATAACACCATCGAAGCCAGGGAGATGCAACGTATAGTCTATTACATCTACCAGCGCCGCTTTGCCCGTGAATCGTGCGACCCCATAGCCGCCGCTGGGTTCATCCCTAGAAGAGGACGATCCCATTCTCCGCTCTGTGATCACCGCCGCATAGATTGCCGCAGCTATCCACCGCCTACCGCTCAGAAAAATCTCCGAGTTAACGACTTGCCTTGCGAATAATGCCAGGCATTCGAGGACTTCTTCGTCGGTGCTCTGGCGCGTGTATGAAGCCTCCCAACTCTGCAGCGCCTTGCCTTCATCCACGCGGCGCACCATCTGCCTGGTCCCCAAGTCCTAAGGCGGCCCCAGGCTCTACGTCTACAGGCCAATCTCGCTCCCACTGCGGACTACCACGTCCATAGCAACATCCTTCTCCTGCGGCCCCATCTTCCCGTCCTGGTACTTCAATGTCAGATCTACGCTGTTCCGGGGAGGATCGACCCTCTGGTAGGCAGTTCCTAAGTTATCCAGCCAATTTGTTTAACGGTTCCTTCTTTGACTCTCTGACAAAGGTAGATTTTTATTGTATATTTATTTATTCTGCAATTACATATATTGAAAATGAGGCAAAATGGCAATTACATTGATGTTTACCAATGTTATTTCACTCGGTGTCGATATTTCCATCTTGTTGTCCTATCTCGGCCCTCCAGAGATAACCTTGTCATTGTCCCAAGGTAGGTCTGGAGCATGTTGGCTCTAGCGCTCAGCCCTCAGCGCTTAGTTAAATTCCCCTTACCGTCAACTAGGAAGCGGAGATTCCCTATTTCTATCTCACATTGATGGATAATTCTATTTATTCATAATCTCCACTATTATAAAATATCAAAAAACCTTTAAAATATGTTTCTTTATTAAAACAGCACGAGCTTTTGAGCTCTCGCTTTTCAACAGGTAAAGTTACAATTAAGAATGAGCCCCGATTGAAAGCTTGCGCTGTTTTAACATTGAAACGTAGTGCGCAAGGTTTTTTGATATTTTATAATAGTAAATATCAATTTTCCTATATCTGAATCTCCACATTAGAGATTATATTTAAGATTTTAAAATTAAAGATACTTCTTCGGCCAGTAAATCTTTTTATTATATCAACGTTTCGACAAAAATCTTTTGTCCTCGACAGGAACAAACAAAAATTAAAACATTTGACAAGGCATTAAAAATTATTCTTTTTTAATTTAAAATAATTTTTAACGCCTTGCCAAATGTTTTAATTTTTGTTTGCTCCTGACGAGGACAAATTATTTTTGTCGAAAAGCCGAGGTAATAAAAAGACATTTGACAATTAAAATAATTTTATTGACATCTTGTCAATACATTCAAAAGTGAACAGTCTGGACTATTTTAAAATGATAATTACTATGTAAAATGAATATGACGCCTCTGCCAAAGCTGCAGAGTTTGGTGGAGAATCACCAGCGGGTCTCCAGCGACACCATGCTTTTCGCAATATTATCGCGATAAGAAAAATATTTACTGGCCGAAGTATCTTCAATTTTAAGAACTATGAACGCCAGCCAGGCAGCCTCTATCTTTACAATAAATTATATTTAAGACCTATAGGTTATTTAGATTTTGATCTATAATTAATATATGTAAGAAATTGGAAGCATTAAAGCATGGATATTTCTTTTTTAAATATAAAACAAACTTCTACCGTCCTTACTGCGATGAAAAATATTGGGAAGGCCTGTCTCATCAATAGTGAATCTTCCCAGCGGTCTCGCCAATTTAATCCATTAGTGTATCATATATAAGCAGAATTCGGACCTGGAGGCTGTTGTTGGGTGCTGCGCTGCCTGGAGTATAGGAGCTCCATCTATGATTACTTTCTTCCTGTGGTGAATCTGTATAAAACTGGTGGTCTTAATAAAGCTTTGTGTGTGTATATAAGCAGAATCTCCAATACAGTATTAGAGATCTAAGGAGCGGTCTGGTAGATTATATTGGTGAAACTGCTGGAAGGGTTCACCACTGATGAACTAAGTCCTCCCAATATTTTTTCATTCCAGTAAAGACAGTAGAAGTTTGTTTTATATTTTGAAAAAGAAACATGTGATTTAATGCCTCCATTTCTTATATAGTTACTGTTGTGGGTCGGTGATGCAAAAGAACAGCCAAATAAGTGATTTTATAAATATGGTATTATTATTAGATATAAGGATATATATGATGACACAAGAATAGCAACCGCACACAGCAGTTGAACAAAAGGCAGGCTAAGGACTATATACAAGATGACAGGGGCAGGAAGGGGGGTGGGGCCGTTCCCACTGGTCAGTTATCTTCATGCAGCGCCGCCACGCGGCCGCGTCCACGCTTCTCTCATCATTCCCCCACTGAAGCGCTGGACTGGAGAACAGTTCATGAAGTCACAGGCGTTCTTGTGAGCCACTTTGCTCAGGGTCTTGGTGAAGACGTCGGCCAGGTTCTCCTTTGTAGGGATGTAGACAATCTTGATCTCTCCGCTAATTATTCTTTCTCTGACGTGATGGTATCTTATGTCAATGTGTTTGGATCTGTTGTTCTCCACATTATTTTTGGAAAAATCTATAGCGGATCTATTATCGCAATGAATTATCAAGTGAAAGGCAAAATTCGATAAGAACTTTAATTCTTTCAAGATGGTAGCGATCCAAACTGCTTCCTTAGTGGTCTGGGATAGCGCTAAATATTCTGCCTCCATTGTGGAAAGTGAGACACACTTCTTTTTGCTAGTCTTCCATATGACTAAGGAATGTCCTATAGTGATAGCGGTCCCACTATTGGACCGTCTGTCATCGATGTCGCTAGCCCAATCTGCATCACTGTATGCACAAACATCATTGGAATCAGTCCGGCGATAAACGAGAGATAGATTTATGCTGCCGTGTAAATATCTTAAGACGTGTTTGGCAGCTTGCCAATGTCGACGTCCAGGGTTGCTGGCGAATTGAGCTAATCTCGTAACAGAAAACATTAAGTCTGGCCTAGTACAATTCGCAAGATAAAGGAGCGACCCGATTAGTTCCCTATATGGAATAGCTTTCATCCTCTCTTTCTTTTCTTCATCTGTGGGGCAATCTCCTTTTGAGATTGGGAAACTAATGTCTAACGGTGTGGATACCGGTCGACATTCAATCATGTTGAATTTTTGTAAGATTAATTTAACATACGTACTTTGAGATAGTACTACAGTCTCCTCATCTGGATAGTCAATCTGAACTCCCAAGAAATTCCTGATCGCTCCCAAATTTTTAACTCGGAACCTTTCATTAATTTTCTGTTCTATATTTCGCAAAATCTCTTCACTCTCACCAAATAAAGCCAAGTCATCTACATAAACGGCAATAATTGCCTTATCTAGATAAGTATAAATACAATTACAGGATTCTAGTCGTGTAAATCCCATTTCTTGTAAAGCATGATCGAGTGTTAAATTCCAATTCCGACCTGATTGTCGAAGGCCGTAAATAGGTCGAAGCAGTTTGTAAACCTCGTTATCTTTCCTCTCGACCCCTTCTGGCAAAAGCATGTATATTTCTTCTTCTAAGTCGCCATATAGATAAGCGTTATCTACGTCGAGATGTCTATTGTACCATTTCATGTTCAAACTTAACGTTATCAAAACTCTTATTACAGCTAAGTTAATAACAGGTGCCTAAGTTTCCTGAAAATCGATTCCTTGTTTCTGTGAGAAACCTCTAGCTACTAAACGTGCTTTGAAACGCTCTACATTTCCGCTCTCATTTGTCTTCACCTTATACACCCATCTGCTGCTAATCGGTTTCTTTCCCGGCGGTAATGTTGATAACTCCCAAGTGCCTCGTTCCTGAAGCACTCTAAGCTCATCTTCCATTGCTTTTCTCCAATACATGGCTTCGGGAAATTGGACTGCCTCTTCAAAACTTTGCGGCTCGGTAACATCTAAAAAATTTAACTCTACTCTTGGTTTACCTTTTCTCCCATATGGATTTCGAACAATGTTTTTGGAGGTGGAGGGTTGTGGTAGAGTGTCCTCTACCCCCACTGAATCCAAATTACTCGGTAATTCATTCTCTAGGTCGTTATCATGGTTAGTCTCAGGTTCTAGCCAAACGTGGTTGTACCTTTCCGGTTCAGTCTCTTCGACTATTTTGGTCCACTCTAGTCCAATTTTAGACTCATCGAATCTAACATTTTTTTTTTCAATCACCTTTTGTGATTCTGGGCACCAGAGACGGTATCCACGTGTTTGAGTGGAGTATCCTACCAGAATACATCTACATGCCCGATGGTCTAATTTTCGCCTTCTTTCTCTTGGTATATGGCTATATGCCAAACATCCAAATGCTTTTAGGTGTCTTACACTAGGATTTCTTTCTAACCAAAGTCCATCAGGTACTTTGTCTTTTAGAGCAGTATTATAACATTTGTTTTTAATATAAGCAGCTGTGTTTACCGCCTCTGCCCAAAATCTTTGGGGGAGATTAGCGCTATGTAAACAAGCGCGGGCCATATCTAAAAGTGTTCGATTTACACGTTCTGCCACACTGTTCATTTGTGGAGAATACACGTTTGTGCGTTCATGCTTTATCCCTAGTTTTTGTAATTTGTCTTGAAAATCTCTATTGCAAAACTCAAGTCCATTATCCGATCGTAACACTTTAATTTTATTACCAGTTTGTCTCTCTACAGTGGCTCTATAGATATCGAAATGTTTTAATACCTCATCTTTGTTTTTCAGAAGATACACAGTAATCCTTCTTGAGAAATCATCAACAAAAGATAGAAAGTATCTATTGCCTCCGGTTGATTTTACCGGCATTGGACCGCAAATATCTGTGTGGATAAGCTCCAAGGTCTGTTTTGATCTAATATTGCCTAGGTTTTTATGTGACGCTTTAGTGGATTTGGCGATACAACAATCGTCGCATAGGCCTTTGTCTCTAGAGGAAATTTCTAAGCCTATTACCAGCTCCTCCCGTGCCATCTTTTCAATGGCGTTACTGTCAATATGGCATAACCTTTGATGCCACGTTCTCAAGGAATTGTTCTGAAAATGGTCCCTTTCACTATTAAATGCTGTTTTACTGGAGTTTAAGGTCTTACCTTTCACAATGTAGAGGCCATTTACATTTGTCGCTTCCCCTATAATCCTGTTTTCTGGGTTGAAAACGCGAGCTACCATATTACGGAAGGTCACACGGTTGCCGTTTTCTTCTATCTTGGAGACTGACAGCAGATTCCTTCGCACATTTGGGACGTATAACACATTGTTTAGCTTGATTTCGATGCTTTCATTATGGATAGACGTTTGGAGAAATATGTGTCCATATCCTTTGGCCTCAGTTGTCCCACTCGCAGTCATAATAGGATCAGATGACACCTCCCGAAGGTCAACGAACCAGTCTTTGTTTCTGCATACATGGTTGGTTGCTCCGCTGTCCAGCAGCCACGAATCCTCGTCGCTCGTTAGGTTTAGTGCAGCCAGGAAGTTATCTGATTTGTTTACCTTCCTCTGATAATGCTGATTATCGCGGTTCCAAGTAGTTGTTTGCTTCATTCCTCGGCAGTTGGTGGCGATGTGGCCGATCTTCCCGCATCGGTAGCATTTTCTTCGACTGTCGGTGCTGCTGTTATTTTGATGCTTGTTTACCTGTAGCACCTCCTTGGATGAATCCTCTTTTCTGGTTTTTCTTCTCTCGTGTTCCGTTAGCAGGACCTGCCTTACCTTGGATGACGTGAACGCATCATCCGTCATGTTGCCAAAGTGCATTATAATCCCATCATAGGAGTCTGGTAGTCCAGCTAGCATAGAGTATGCCAGATCTTCATCCTTTACTTCACATCCCGCTTCTCTGAGATGATCACTGCAGATCTTTAATCTTGATAGGTAATTTATCATATTTTCTTCTTCGATGAACTTGATGTTCACGAATTGTTTCTTGAGTTGAAGAATTCGCGCCCTTGATTTCGGTTCAAATATTTGTTCCAGGGTCGTCCAGGCTTCACTTGCAGTCTTACAGTCGATAACGTGTATTTGTTGCTCTGTAGAAATCAATAGAGCAATCGTTGCCAGTGCCTTTTCTTGTTTAATTTTTGTCTTCTCATATTTTCTTTGATCCTCATCAGCGTCGATCGTTTCTTCGTTAATTACACATTCCCATAATCCTCTTTCGATCAGAAGCATCTTCATGTTAAATTTCCATGATCGATAATTGCTGCCGGTGAGCTTCTCGACGTTCAGGGCAAGCGCTTGGGAAGACGACGCCATCTTGGTTTCACTTACTTTTCGTTCTTTTTAATGTAGCTAACCACGCTCTGCTACCATGTTGTGGGTCGGTGATGCAAAAGAACAGCCAAATAAGTGATTTTATAAATATGGTATTATTATTAGATATAAGGATATATATGATGACACAAGAATAGCAACCGCACACAGCAGTTGAACAAACGGCAGGCTAAGGACTATATACAAGATGACGGCGGCAGGAAGGGGGTGGGGCCGTTCCCATTGGTCAGTTATCTTCATGCAGCGCCGCCACGCGGCCGCGTCCACGCTTCTCTCATCAGTTACTATATAACAGATTTTTCGTAATAGAAAAAACATCGTTACCTTAATAAAGATTAGCATACAGCTCGAAGAAATATCAAGAAGAAACTATTACGCCTAAAATCCCTCAAAACGCCCTTATTATACACTGCTGGCCACCCAAATTGCAACACCAAGAAATACAAGAAATATCACAATAAATTGTATTTGGTAGATAACATGTTGACCAAGTATCAAATGATTAAATTTATAGACTTCTGCTAAGTGTGGTTCCTGCCAAAATCAGTAGCCTTTATTTAAAACAGGATAATTGGCATTTATTCGATATTTAAAAATATTTTAATAGAAAAGATTGTCATCGCTTTTCCCTTTTTTAAATCGTTTAGAACATGTGAGAACAGGGTTATTCAGAAACATGAATTCTGTTTATCATCAAACAATTGTTTATATTTCTTTTACTAGAGGTATTGAAGTCAAAATTGTGGACACAAAATTATATATTTGTTGTATGACAACAAAATTATAAGTCTAATAGAGAGAGAGAGAGTTATACTTGAACGCATTTTTTTCTGTTATAAAACAGTTAGGGAATGGCTATTTAGTTTGCCATTCAAGAATTTTGAAGGTTAGCAATTTTTTTCAAATATATATTCAAAAGTGAATTACAGTAGAATCGTGAATAAGAGTAGAGGTTTCTCTAAGAAGTGTTTTTTCAAGGTTACTTCTGAAAATTCTCGAGCTACGTGTTCTGTTCCTCATATTTGTCATGTTTCTATAGATGTCACAGTTCCCTCCTCAGCCGACACCACAGACTGACTTCCCTCCACAGCCCTCGGGTGAGTACATTCCCTACAGATTCATTTTATGATCAACTTTCTAGTTTTAAATTAGCATAACAAAAGTACAATATCCTACAAAAAAAAGATAGAAAGAATATGTTAAACAATGCCGTGATTCATTTGGATGAGGAAAGCGAAGACTAAAACGGGGCTGATTCCACACTCGCCTTTTCAGTTATCACTAATCTATTAGATAATAAAAAGGCATATATTGGATTTAATAAAAGATTTATTGTTCCAATATTTCGGCTGCTAAACGCCAACCTTTATGTATACACTGAATACACAAACTCAGCGCCGCATAGTGTTATAATACACTGTGATATTATAACACTATGCGGCGCTGAGTTTGTGTATACAAAAATGTAATGTCTTGATAAAGGTTGGCGTTCAGCCAGCCGAAATATTGGCAAATAAATATTTTATTAAATCCAATATATGCCTTTTTATTATCTAATGAATTAAATATGGATTACTCTATTTTCAAAACACTAATCTATTCACGGTAGATTCTGTGGCAACTGGATCCGTGTCGGACCTGGAGGCTGTTGAGTTCTGCGCTGTCTGGAGTATAGGATCTCCATCTATGCTTTCTTCCTGTGATGAATCTGTAAAAGACCAATGGCCTTAATAAAGATAAATGTGCGTGTGTGTTTAACAACTAAAAACCTATATAGTGGTATAATAAAAGGCTTATATTTGGACAAAATGTTTATATAAAAATAACATTTCGACTGGTAGAGAATCATTCTTTGCCAAGGTAGTAACAAGCATTGCTTCAACGCCACTAGTTATATGTTCAATGCCCCTTCACGTACAAAAACTAATGCTAAAATTATTTGATCTCTATATATATGTATATTCGAAATTAGAACTTTAAAATGTTTATATCAAAATATTGACCCGAAATAGGTGTTTAGGGTGTATATAATTACTAAGGTGTGGGTTTCCATCAAAATGATTATCTTATACATATACTTTTTTGTTTGCTGTTTTTGTTGTATATACACTCTTTAACAAAAATATCAACGCACCAAAAATAGTTGTCAAATTGAGAAAAAATGGTGTATGTGAAGAATAGTCATAAGTAAAAATGATTGAAATATCAAAACAATTAATTGTTTATTCAAGAGTTTGATAGTTACAAATAAAGAAAGTCAATATGCCGTTAGACCCCCACTGGCCCCACTGCCACCAGGCGTGTCATAGACTGATAAAGATTTCAAACGGTGTGCTATGGAATTTATTGTCAAATTTTCTCCAACTGTCGGGCTAAAAAGTCAAAATTCCAGGTCATTGCGATTACTTTCCCATCACGTCCCAGATGTGCTCTTTGGTAAGAGATCAAGCGACCTTGCTAGCCACGGAAGAGTTCGGCAAGATTGAAAATAATTCATAGTAACACGTGTCGTGTATGCCAGGCATTATTTTGTTGGGCCCAGGGTGATGTAAGAGGAACGGTGACCAAACAGGCCGTAGAATGTCATCTACATACTGCTGTGGTGTCAGGGTGCCAGGAATGACTACTAATAGGGTCTTGCTATCAAGTGAAATGGCACCTCAGACCATAACGTCCTGTTGTGGACCTGTGTGATGGTTGAAAATAAGGCCAGGATTTACATGCTTCTCAGGACTATCCAGACACGTCTGCGGTGGTCGTCAGGACACAGTAAGTACCGGGAATTGTCACTAAAGACTATACATCCTTAGCGCAGTTCCAAGTTGATCGCTCTAGACATATTCCGCTTATATTCCGCTATATTCCGCTTTCTCACTCGTTTGTTGATTATCATTTTGAACATTTGTGTGCTGGTCACACGTTTGATGGTAGATAACGTCGAATCCGGTGCTGCGACAGCCATTCTGACAATCGTCTGTTGACCCACTTTTGCCAACATCGCCTAATAGTCGCATCACTTCGACACAGATGTCGCGCGATTAGTTGATTTGGCCAACCAGCCTTTTTCAATCCACAATCGCACGAATTTTTTCAAACTCTGACATATGTTCGAAATGAGCACGAATCTTTCGTCGAGGCATTGATTTTGAAAATCAGCTCGTGCCACGTTTAATATTGAGTCTAGAATACTCGTCTTGGATGCACAGTTCAAATGTACTCTAGCTCTTGCTTTGCATAAATTGGCCACCAAATTTCAATCATTTGCATGTTCATTTGAAACCCCTTTGTATACATATTTTCATATAAATTGGACAATTCCTTCCTGGTGCGTCAATTTTTCGTTATAGAATGTATATATTCATGGCAATCACATATACTCTTAAAGAGTGTCAAACCGCAGGTTGACTTAACTTCTGTTGTTTCCAGGCACGACATCGCAGCTACCCCCCACTGACATCCCAGGCTACGAGAACGTTGGTCTCAATGAGAAAGGTACCTCGCTTTTCTCTCTCTACTTCTTCTGCTTCTACCTTTGTAGATTGACGTCAGATGTCCACATCCAGTTTGACACAATACATGAAGCTTATTCATAGGGGTTTCAGATCTTATGGAACAGGTATTCATGGCTTCAGTTGTTTTGTTTTTTTGCACATCATTTGAAATATAACTACCTACTACTACTAAAAAAAATGTTTTTGCACGTAGTACAAATAATTGTAAATATTAAAGGCGTTATTGTTAATGTTCAAAAAATTCACACCCTTATTTTGCAAAAATTTATTTTGCCCATAATATATATATATCAAAAAGTTTTTTTCTCCCCATTGAATATAGGCAAACAATATTTTTCAACTTAATTCTATTGACGTTATGTGGTGCTGAGTTTGTTGTTGACACATATTAATATGTTATAATACCTTGATAAAGGTGGCGTTCAGCCAACTGAAATATTGGTAAAATAAATAATATTTTGATCTAATATATGCCTTTTTAATTAAAGATTTATTTATGGATTGCTCTTTTTTCAAAATAACTACCTTCGTTTGAAATTATTTTACATTAGTGATTTTTTAAAAATATTTCTCTTAATTTTTCATCAAGCGAGTATTCCAGTTGCAAATATGCCTCTGTGATGTTATTATCTGTTCTTGTCCAAAAATCTACAACGTCACTATGCTGAAGATATATTTTTTCGATATTATCACTGTAATTCAAAAGTCTCCTTGATAGTCAACTTCCTGATGCTTCCTTCCGTTTTTATTACATAACGGTATAGCTTGTAGCCGAAAATCTCATCTCGCTAACCTAACACACTAGTCCTTGAGGTTTGTTTGACACAATAGTGAATTTAAAGCTTTAAAACCACGCTTCTTTTCTAGTTCCCGATAAAATTCTGAGTCTTCTTCAAAAGTTCGTCCATGGGTTAGATTACATGCGTATAATTATTTATGAAGCGGCAGTAATAAGACAAGAGACTCGGTAAACTCCATCTAACGATTAGAGTCCCAATGCTCGAATCTTTGAAAATCCAAATGAAACATTGAATGATGAAGAGTCTTATATCCACATCTCGGGCGGTGTGATGGTAGAAGCCGTGTACATCGCCCCGCCACGTTATGAGGAGAGCCAGCTCCAGCCTCCCGCCAGTGACCTCACGTCTCTTTTCTCGTGAGTTACCTTCACGCCATTTTGTCTATAACCTCTCTTCAGATCGTAATGGAAAGTGGTTTGTACTGATATCTATATTTTTCTCTTCTCGTGACTCACTCTCCCGTCTTTGATTGTCTATTACCTCCCTCCATATTGGCTCGTTCAGACACCTATATGTTTCTCTTCTCGTATGTCCGCTTCCCGTTCTATGGTTGTCTATTATTTCTCTTTACATCTTAATGGAAAGTGGTTAGTACTGACACCTGTATTTTTCTCTTCTCGTGATTCACTCTCCCGCCTTTGATTGTCTATTACCTACCTCTACATCTCCATAGAATTTGGCTGTTTCTTACACTTATATGTCTCTCTTCGTGAGTCAGCTTTCCGCCCTATGGTTGTCTATTATCTCTCTTCAGATCATAATAGATTTGGTTGGTATTGACACCTATATTTTTCTTTTCTCGTAACTCACTCTTCCGCCAATGGTTGTCTATTATCTCTCTTTATATCGCCATGGAATTTGGCTGTTTCTTACACCTATATGTCTCTCTTCCTGAGTCAGCCTTCCGTCTATTATTTCTCTTCAGATCGTAATGGATTTGGTTGATATTGACACCTATATTTTTCTCTTCACATGACTCACTCTCCCACCTATGATTTTCTATTATTTTTTTTCACACGGCCATGGAATTTGGCGGTTTTGTTACACGTATATATTTCTCTTCTTGTAAGTCAGCCTACCACCCTATGGCTGTCTATTACCTTTCTTCACCTCGCCATCAAATTTGGTAGTCCTCTTATTCTTCTTCTTTCTTATCTCCACTCAATCATATTAGGATATCAAGTTGTGACCCTTGATGGTGTCTGTTTGACAACCATCATGACTGGGTGAAGTATAATGTGTCTGCCTTTGTCATTTAGACTGGGAGCACTACTCAGTGGCAGGCCGACTTAGCTCCAAAAGAAATGGCCGCCTCTGACATGAGGAACAGACGCCATGTGCAGCCTCTCCTAACATGGAGTACAAGCGCTGCTCATCCTGTATCCCTGGATTAGGAGCCCTTACAGGGTACTATCAGCCGGGCCAGCTGAACCCAGGTTTTTTAGCGAGCTTGTTACTGCTCTCCCTCCTCCTTTGTCATCCGGGCTTGGGACCGGCAAAGGCGGTAGTCCTTAAACCTCTATATCTCTCTCTGCTCTCTCTTGAGTCATACCCAATATATTCCTGACTATATATTCCTTTTCAAATTGTTATTTTTCTATACATGTATATGAAAAGATGATCATGATGATTTATTTTATTATTATAACAATAAATTTGAACCCACTCCTTGTAACAAGAAAGAATGTGCTTCAGACTTGTTCCTCTGACGGAAGAACAAGTGCGGGAAGCTCTGGCGCAGTTTCTCTCAGAACATTGCTGCTATGGCAAGAAGCCTGTCCAGGAGATGGTCATCTGTGGACTAGATATGACCAGTTGTTACCGGGTAATTGACCTTATATCTCGTTGTGGGTTAATGTCATTGGTTGTAGGCTATGTTACAGGGATTGTTGTTCTTATCCCCTTGTGTAAAGATTACACGAATTCCATGAGTTCATGATCTCATGGAATGGGGTATAGGGGTGCAGCATTCATTGATCATGGCACTATGATCCAGGCACACTTTGGTGAAAGTCTGACTTTGCCTTTAGTTTGAGGCCATTCCTAACATGAAATCCTTTACTGTCAACTCTAACATGAGTACAGACACAGCTCCTTCGTATCCCTGGAGTGGGACCATTGCTGAGGTCCATCAACCGGGTCAGTTGAACTCAGGATTTACAGTTACAGTGGCTTGGTGATATAGGGATGGATCGTGGCTGGGAAAGCTTTCTATAGCATGGCAGTTTGGTGACACAGAGATTATTTTTATATAATAAAGTAAACGCCCAAGGATAAGTATCCTTTATTAAACGTTTTTCGATCTATCGGGATAACGCTCTTCCTACAGGAAAATTGATACTTTTGATTTTTGTAACAATTTTTCCTGTAGAAGGGCGCTATCCCGAAACCTCGAAAACCGTTTAATAAAAGATACTCATCCTTAGATGTTTATTATCTAAAATTGCTAGCAAAGGATTATATTCTAAATTTAAAACACAGAGATGATAGTATAAGACGCTGTAGAATGGCAGTTTGATAACACAGGGATAGTGACTGGGGGAGTTTTCTATAGCATGGCAGTTTGATAATGCATAGATGATATAGGTTGGTAGTATGATGAAACGTGTATGGTGGAAGGCATAAGAATCTGAAATGGCACTTTGATGACTCAGGGATGGTCGGAGGTAGAAGACGCTGTAGGATAGTGGTTTGGTGATGAAGGGATGGTGGCTGGGGAGTTTTCTATAGGATGACAGTTTAATGACAAAGAGATCATGGTGATGGGAGGCGTTGTAGGATGGTGGTGTGATGACACCAATGATGATGGATAGAAGGATCTGATATGGCTGTTTGATGACCCAGGGATGGTCGGAGGTAGAAGACGGTGTAGGATGGCGGTTTGATGACATAGGTGGGTGGTGTAAGAATCTGAAATGGCTGTTTGATGACCCAGGGATGGTCGGAGGTAGAAGACGTGTAGGATGGCGGCTTGATGACCTAGGTGGGTGGTGTAGAGATCTGAAATGGCTGTTTGATAACCCAGGGATGGTCGGAACTGGAAGACGCTGTAGGATGGTGGTTTGATGACTCAAGGATAGTCGGAGGTAAAAGACGCTGTAGGATGGCAGTTTGATGACACAGGGATGGTGGCTGGGGGAGTTTTCTATATCATAGCAGTTTGATAACACAGATGTGATGATGATGGAAGGCGTTGTAGGATAGTGGCGTGATGACACAAATGGTGAGAGGTGGAAGGATCTGATATGGCAGTTTGATGACCCAGGGATGGTCGGAGGTAAAAGACGCTGTAGGATGGAAGTTTGATGACATAGGTGGGTGGTGTAAGGATCTGAAATGGCTGTTTGATAACCCAGGGATGGTCGGAACTGGAAGACGCTGTAGTATGGCGGTTTGATGACACAGGGAAGGTGGGAGTTGAAAGTTCTGTAGGATGGCAGTTTAATGACATAGAGGGTAAGATGAATATTTAATGACATAAGGATTGTGGGTGATAGAAGGTCCTGCATATATATAACATAATAAAAATATGATATTTATTATTCATAATATAATTAAAATTCTAGAACAAAATAATTACATAACCATAATATTTATTAAAATTGTTTTCCTAATATAACTGAAATTATAACTTAAATAATAAAATTAAAAATAAGAACTAAACACAGAGTTAATTTTTAAAATGTAAAGGAATGACAAACCAAAAGAATATAACCTGATTTGCTTTTTTTAAATAATAATAACGTTATTGATTGCCTTTGTATGTAAAACTGTTTGCTTTGAGAAATAATCAAAATAAATATAACACAAAGCAATAACGCGCCATCTATACATATAAAATGAAAGGAATTAAAAGCACGAATGTTTCTTTTATACATAATACAAATCCCTACTGCCCTTAGTGCAATGAAAAATATATTGGGAGGGCTTGGCTCATCAGTGGTGAACCCTCCCAGCGGTTTCGCCAATTTAATCCACCAGACCGCTTCTCAGAGCTCTAATACTGTATTGGACGATTCTGCTTATATACGCAGCACTGAAGGATGGAATCTCAGAAATGGTTTTCAAGAAAACTCTTTCAACAAAGCTGCATATATAAGTAGAATCGTCCAATACAGTATTAGAGCTCTGAGAAGCGGTCTGGTGGATTAAATTGGCGAAACCGCTGGGGGGAGAGTTCACCACTGATGAGCCAAGCCCTCCCAATATATTTTTTCATTGCAGTAAAGGCAGTAGAGATTTGTATTATGTATAAAAGAAACATTCGTGCTTTTAATTCCTTTCATTTTATATGTATAAAATAAATATAATTTAGGACATAAAAGGTTATTATTCATTTTTTTATTCACGACTGCATGAAAGGTAACGTATTTAGAATATACGTTTTTTAATGATATATATATACACTGCGTGACATTGAAAATGGAACACCAAGAAATAGTGGCCAGAAAATTATGCAAATTTCAGGGTAGACGCGCCTAACCGAGTTATGCAAATGATGTAAAATGCGCAGCTCTCGTGCGCACATGGAGTAAGATATAAGGGAAGGAACTTGCAGAAAGGACAGTTTTCGTGTCGTTATTTCTTCAAGGAAAATCATTGTAGAAATTTTGTTCTTGTGTCAAAAGACACGTGTAATAACAGAGAATGCCAGGTCATCGTAAACGGAGGCAGTTCAAGCAGACAGACGCTTTTACGAGGGGCATGGTGATCGGACTGAAAAGGGCAGGTTGGTCCATACGTCAAATCGCAGCTGATACACACCTTGGTGCGTTCACGGTGCACCGACTGTGGAAAATATGGTTGGAACAAGGAAAAGTGGCAATTTATAGGAATGTCGGTGCAACCAGAGTGACGTCAGCACGTGTGGATTGGCGTATCGTTCGACAAGCAGTGGCGGCCACACAAGCCACTTGTACCGCCATCCTGCAACATGTGCAAGACACCCTAGATCATTCCATCTCGACCAGAACCATTTCCCGTCGATTGGTTGCTAATGGCTTGCACTCATGCCGTCCGCTAAGAAGACTGCCATTGACCCCACCGAATAGGCGCCAACGTTTGGAATGGTGCCGGGCTAGATCGACGTGGATGACGGAATGGCACAGGGTCGTGTTCTCAGATGAGTCGCGTTTCTGCTTGTCCAGTGATAGTCGCCGTGTACGCGTGTGGCGTCGACGTGGAGAAAGGTCCAATCCGGCAGCAATTGTGGAACGCCCCACCGTGCGACAACGTGGAATCATGGTTTGGGGCGCAATCGCGTATGATTCCAGGTCACCTTTACTTCGTATTCAGGGCACTATGACGGCCCAACGATACGTTGATGATGTGCTGCGACCGGTGACACTCCTCTACCTTCAGGGGGTACCCAATGCCCTTTATCAGCAGGATAACGCCGACCGCACACTGCTCGCATTAGCCAACAAGCTCTGCAAGATGTACAGATGCTTCCCTGGCCACCGTACTCTCCTGATCTCTCACCAATCGAGCACGTCTGGGACATCATTGGACGCCGTTTGCATGCCTTGCCACAGCCGCGTTCAGAAGAGGAACTGTAGCAAATGGTTAAGAGGGAATGGAGAGCCATCCCTCAGGACGCCATCCGTACTCTGATTGACTCTCTACCTAGACGTGTTGCTGCGTGCATCGCCGTCCGCGGTGGTCCTACTTGCTATTAAGCCGACGCCGTTCTCGCTCTGTATTATGACTATCATTTTGAAATAAAGATCACTTATTGTTCATCCCTGTCTCTCTCTGTCTGCCGAGTTTCATCACTTTCTGGGCACTATATCTTGGTGTTCCATTTTCAATGTCACGCAGTGTATATATGTAGTAATATATTACAATATATACTAGATTTTGTAACACAATTACAGTGTAACAGCCTCAAAAGGTAGATACAATCTAACTCGCCAGTTTGTCCATCATGTAATACAAAACAGGATAATAAAGTTTGATTGAGAGTCCGCCAAGGCAGGACAATTGGTCTCTGATTACAGACCGATAACAAACAGTTCATCTCTGCCTCTAATGTAGATCACACCCTCCTGGACTTTATCCGCGTCTTCGGCGCTGGTCTCTCTGAGGTGACATCCAACCTGCCTCGTCCTTTTGTGTTACCCATTGACTCCTGAAACCACTGGCCCCATGACTGCATAAACCTGCCTACCACAAGAATCAGTAGATAGGATAACCTTACTACGACATATATATATATATATAGTAATATATTACAATATATACTAGATATTGTAACATAATTACAGTGTAACAGCCTCAAAAGGTAGACACAATCCAACTCGCCAGTTTGACCATCATTTAATACAAAACAGGATAATAAAGTTTGATTGAGAGTCCGCCGCATTCAAGACAGAACAAAGGTCTCCAATTACAGAAGTCGTTAGTTTGTTTCAAAATTAACAATATTATCATTAAAATTCGATACTATTATAGACGCGTAAGGTAATAAGACAAAATCCAAATAAATAAATAGTGTGTGACGTTTCGGTAACAGCGTTGTTACCATCTTCAGACGAAGTTATTGAATGAGAAAATTTTACCACAGCATGTTTTTAGATAGTTCCTGTTATCAAGTGTGTAAACAAGATAACAGATAAGAAGAAGATATTTATCTGATAAACATTCAATACTTTTGTCTGAAGATGGTAACAACGCTGTTACCGAAACGTCACACACTATTTATTTATTTGGATTTGGTCTTATTACCTTATGTTTATAATCTATAATCCAAATTGTGCCTTATCAATTATAGACGCGTATGATTCTTTTAAAAATTAAACAATTTCTACTGTCCTTACTGCAATGAAAAAATTAATGGAAGGGCCATTGCAGTAAAGGCAGTAAAAATTGCTTAATTTTTAAAAGAATGATACACGTCTATAATAGTTTCGAATTTTAATAACAGCTGGCGCGCTGATGTATCATAATATTATCATTAAAGTTTCAAATATTGTACTTAGTGATTTATATATCGGTTAAATTCCTAATATAATGATTCCTGTCATTAAACCTTTAAACCTAAGCCACAAACCGCATTATATATTATGAAAAAAGGCGTCTCCTTATCTTGCAACTGAGAGCAGCTGATAGCTTGCGCCATCTATCGGAATAAATATCAACTATTCTCGTTGTTTTTTAATTATTCCAGAATTGGCCAAATACCCATTCTTGATTAATCAAGAAAAGCTAACCACGGACGTTTTTTCAGGATTTCTGAATGATCAGTTTTTTGTCGTTGAGGTACAGATTTCACCACACTGATGAGGGCCAACAGCCCGAAACGCGTCCGTGGTTAGCTTTTCTTGATTAATCAAGAATGGGTATTTTTCCAATTCTGGAATAATTAAAAACCAACGAGAATAGTTGGTATTTATTCCGATAGATGGCGCAAGCCATCAGCAACTCTCAGTTGTACGATAAGGTGATGCCTTTTTTCATTTTTTATGCACCTTATCCCAATACAATATCACATTTGTACTATATTTTTTTAGCATTATATATGTTACAGTATGTTATGGATCTAACGTAAATGTTGTACAGTACACTTTGGAGACCTATACAGAACAACGCAAGACGTATTTGGCTGAAACCCCTTACCAGCGTAAGTTGTTTTTATATTTGCATATACACCCATACCTCGCTTTGCGTCGGGGTTACGTTCCAAAAAAACACGACGCAAATTGAAACGACGCAAAGTGAAAATAAAATTTCGTTGGCATGGCGCAATCAAAAACAAAGGTGTTGCCATATTTTAGGATGGATGAGAGGGTAACACGCTCGATTCCCGATATAAGTCGGTGGATGAGAGGGTAACACGCTCGATTCCCGACAGTCATGAACCGGGATTGGATCCCGCGTTAAAATTTGTCTAATATGTGAATAACCTTCACATATTATTCATTGTTTCAATTATCATGAACTAGGTTGCTCTTGCTGAGTGGTACCTATTAATGTGATTTGAACCAGAATATTTTAGGAAAAAAAAATTAAAGACTCGAATCCAAAACAACGCAACTTCGAAAATCTAACGACGCACAGTGAAAATCAGTCAAAATTAAGCAGCGACGCAAATTCGAAAAAAACGCAAAGCGAGGTATTGGTGTAGGTTTATTTTTGTAAAAAAAACTCTAAAGTTGCTACAGGATTACTCGTAATATCTTTCAAATTTCGCGAGATTTCTCAGTTTGGTGAGAATAATGTCAACTATTAGCCAAAATTAGGGTTCAAAGATTGCACATTCAAGTAAATTTCATGTGTTCCACTACTTAGCTGGGTACACGGATTCCATAACTCGCAAGTCTGAACTCAAGACGATTTTAAGCTCCTGATAGGATCCAGACGTACCCTCGTCTGGTGTATATATTTTTCTCTACTATTTAAACTCTGTAAAAATTTTAGTTTAACATTTATTTTATATATATTTTGTTATTTTTATTTATTTTTATACGAAAAATCTTTTTACACATAGTACAAATAATTTTAAAATATAAAAAAAAACCTTATTGTTAATTTTCAAAATATTCACACCTATATTTTACAAACATTTTTTTGTCCATAATATAAATATATATATCAAAAAATTTTCTCCCCATTGAATATAACAAAATATTTTAAAAAACTTAATGCTGTTGACGTTATGTGGCGCTGAGTTTGTTGTTGACACACTTTAAAATGTTATAACACCTTGAAAAAGGTTGGCGTTCAGCCAACTAAAATATTGGTAAAATAAATGATATTTTGATCCAATATATGCCTTTTTAATTAAATATTTAAACTCTGTAAACTCTCTCTTGACCATTGACTAGATGTCGATAAACCATTTTTAATTGTCAAAATTGTCACTACTTAGAATGAAATTCAAGTGTGGATTTACCTTAACAGCTATTATAAAAGGCCTCAATAAGCAAATGATGACTTCAATAGCTTAGAATGCCATCTATACATATACCTAGGATATTACGATGCACTAACGCGCCATCTGTTATGAAAATTAGAAACTATTTTAGGCGCGTATGATTCTTTTTGAAATTAAACAATTTCTACTGCCCTTACTGCAATGGAAAAAAATAATGAGAGGGCCTGGCTCAATTTTATATTTATAATTGTATGTAATTCTACCGTCCTCATAGCTTATGTCCATAGTTCATCAAAAATACCCATTCCAAGAGTCTAACAACAGTTTCACTATAAAACGAAGATCGAAAAATGCAATATAATAGCGGTATGGTAGATTAAACTGGCGAAACCGCTGGGAGGGTTTACCACTGATGAGCCAGGCCCTCCCATTAATTTTTCCATTGCAGTAAGGGAAGTAGAAATTGTCTAATTTCAAAAAGAATCATACGCGTCTATAATAGTTTCTAATTTTCATGCCTAGGATATAAATTGTTTGTCCAAAAATATTGAACCAATTAATTTTCATCATATAAAAATTTCCAGTACATTTTCATATATTTTGAAAATAGAGCAATCCATAAATAAATCTTTAATTAAAAAGGCATATATTGGATCAAAATATCATTTATTTTACCAATATTTCAATTGGCTGAGCGCCAACCTTTTTCAAGGTATTATAACGCATTACCTTGTTGGAGGCTTTGTAAAACAGTGGTTTGATGATGCAGAGAATATAGCAAAATATTGACAAACATTAATAAGTTATAATACCTTGAAAGAGGTTGTCGTTCAGCCAACTGAAATATTGGTAGAATAAATGATATTTTGATCCAAGATATGCCTTTTTTATTAGAAATTGTCATATATATAAAGGAATATTGAAATAGAAGCATTGACGAACAAATTCCAATATACAGTTAAACCTGTCTATAGCGCCCCCTCTAAATAGCGCCTTCCTCTCTATAGCGCCCGATTTTAAATACGTAGTACGATGCGATTTACATTAAAAGTGACCTGTCTATAGCACACCCTCTCTATAGCACCCTATTATGGTGAGTCCCACGAGGGGGCGCTATAGACAGGTTTAACTGTACGTAGTACGATGCGATTTACATTAGAAGTGACCTGTCTATAGCATACCCTCTCTATAGCACCCTATTTTGGTGAGTCCCATGAGGGGGCGCTATAGACAGGTTTAACTGTAGTTTCAAATGTTTGCTTATGGGTGGCGTTAGAAGTAAGTGTATGTGCAGACAAATAATTGATTAGTTTCTTTGTGCAAAATTTATTTCAAGGAGAAATAACGATTATTTCTAACCTTTTGGGTGAGGTATGAAAGGGTGAATTGTGAAGAGTAATGATAAACGGAAAAATAAAAGTGTCCAAAGTTCCCATCCCTGGACACTTTTTTTTTCCGTTTATCATTACTCTTCACAATTCACCCTTTCATACCTCATCCAAAAGGTTAGAAATAATCGTTATTTCTCCTTGAAATAAATTTTGATTTTTCGTTGAAAAGAAACACATGCGGGATAGTATTTCAAATGTCGTTTTACAATCATAAGCCGCATTATATTATATTGTATTTTAGATTTAATGTTTATTTATTGAAGTTCAGAAGAAATGAAATAAATAAGTTATTTGTTCTGAAAATAGAGCAAGCCATACTTAATTCATTATATAAAAAAGGCATATATTGGATTGAATGATATTGGAAAATAAATATTTTATTCAATCCAATATATACCTTTTTACTATCTAATAAATAAATTAAGTAAGAAAGGAATTAAAATATTGTAGCAAAGTATTTATTATTCTATTAACAGAGTATCATTTTTATGTTTATATTTTGATACTCTGTAAACTTCTTTCATTGTTTATCTTTTGTTTATCATTCATAGTTTGTTCTTGCCTGAAATAAATTGCTGTCACATACCGAAGTTGGTCATCCCTAATTTTCCACGTGGCAATATTTTCTATTTTGTTGTGTTAAAATCTAAAATATCCTCGATGCACTTGTACAAGACTTCCTTAGTATTGGTGAAAGCTTAGTTCCTAACCAGTATCTAGAAATTGTGGGTATTTTGAATATTTTTCTAATGTTTTTACATGTTTTCAGAGATACCTGACATTGAACAATCTGTCTTGTGACTGTTAAAAATCACATTAATAGGTACCGCTCAACAAGAGCAACCTAGTTCATGATAATTGAAACAGTGAATAATATGTGATGGTTATTCACATATTAAACAAAATGTTAAGGCGTAATTCAATCCCGGTTCATGACTGTCGGGAATCGAGGGTGTTACCCATTCGTCCACTGACTTTTTTATATTACGTCTGTCTTGTGAAAATTCGAAACTATTATAGACGCAAAGATAGAAGTTATCTGGCCGGCATTCATATTTCTATGAAAAATAGACACTTCGGCCAGTTAGAGTTTTTTTATTTTCTCAACGTTTCAACAAAAATATTTTGTCTTCGTCAGGAGAAGTAAATAAAAATAAAGCATTTGGCAAGGCGTTAAATATTGTTCTATTTGATTTATTTTTATTTACTTCTCCTCACGAAGACAAAATATTTTTGTCGAAACGTTAAGAAAAATAAAAAAACTCTAACTGGCCGAAGTTTCTATTTTTCATAGACATATTATAGACGTGTATGATTATTTTAAAATAAAACAATTTCTACTGCCCTTACTGCAATGGAAAAATTGATGGGAGGGCCTGGCTCATCAGTAAAGGCAGTAGAAATTGTTTTAGTTTTAAGAGAATCATACGCGTCTATAATAGTTCTCGAATACACACAATACAATTTGATTTCATTTAACTAAATTTGCATACCAACCCTTTGAACATATATCAATTGTAAAACGACACTTGAAGTTACACCGCATGAGTTTCTTTTCAACGAAAAATCAAAATTTATTTCAAGGTGAAATATTGACTATTTCTAACCTTTTTAGATGAGATATGAAAGGGTGAATTATGAAGAGAATGATAAACGGAAAAATAAAAGTGTCCAGGGATGGGAATCGAACCCACAATGTTCCGCTTACCGGGCAGATGCCATGTCCACTAGGCTACCCTGGACGTATTTTTCCGTTCATAAATAATACATAAAGTAACTTATAATACAATATAATACACTGCGGCTTGTGATTGTAAAACAACACTTGAAGTTACACCGCATGAGTTTTTTTTCAACGAAAAATCAAAATTTATTTCAAGGTGAAATATTGACTATTTCTAACCTTTTTGGATGAGGTATGAAAGGGTGAACTTATTGGTTACTTTTTATTTTTCCGTTCATCATTACTCTTCATAATTCACCCTTTCATACCTCATCCAAAAAGGTTAGAAATAGTCAATATTTCACCTTGAAATAAATTTTGATTTTTCGTTGAAAAGAAACTCATGCGGTGTAACTTCAAGTGTTGTTTTACAATCACAAGCCGCAGTGTATTATATATCAATTGTGTTGATATTTTATATCTTTTCATCTAACTAACTTGCATACTAATTCTTGTACATATTTAAAATATCTTTCTTTTCTTTCAAAATTATGTTTATCTTTAAAGTGCAAGTGTCTTTAGGGGGATATAGCGCTCTAAGTCGGAATAAAGAATAATAGTTTCAAAACGAAAATTAAAATTATACCGCGAATGTTTCTTTTTTAAAAATCGAAATTTATTTTCAAAGAGAAATAGCGACATTTCTAACTTTGAGGATGAGGTATGGAAAGGTGAAACATGAAGAGAATGGCGCGCTAATGCATGATAATCTGTCTTGTGTTGGAGATATATCAATGTTAATCGAACCTCATCAACTCGACAATATAAATACGATTTTTTTAGCATATAACTTATTGTTTTTATTCTTAAATATTTTTTTAAGTGTATGTCTAAAGAGATATATACTCTGTTACTAATAATAATTCAGAATAAAACTTTTTTTTTTCAGTTTTGTAACTTGAGTAACGTCAAATATCCATTTATTTATTTATTTATTTATCAAATCAGACGCGATATCCCTACAAGGGATGCTTGCGTCAATAACAACACTAAATTCAGATACTATATTACATTAAAAAAAAAAATAATTACAAGATTTGAAAAGATAAGAAAGAGGACATTAAAATCATTCTTGATTTTACATCACAACCAACAAAATAAATAAACCAAAAATATACAAATAGGTGATAATTAAGGTTTTTTTTAACCAAGAGAGAAAATCATAGATATATTTACAGAATTTTCTAAATTTAAAATACGAGTCCTTACTATTTACAAACATAAAAAGATCCTTGTATTCGATGTTTTCCCGGTTTCTGTAGTTCTGGAAGATTGGGCACTCAAGAAGCAGATGTCTGGAATCCTGCTTCCTCTTTCCACATAAACATCCCGGATCGTCTATAGCTCCTATTCGAAACAGAAAATCTCCGAAATTTCCATGACCAGTAACGAATTGCACATTGTAAAAGTCAGGGCGGAAATATTTTGGAATGCCCAAAGGGAAAAAGAGACGAAAGTGATCACTTGTATTAGAAAACATATCTTCCATTCTTGTTCTTAAAAATCCATTTATTATTGAAGGAGAATGTGGACTGAACGTTCGTTGGTCTTCCTCGCTTAGTTGATCCAATTCATATTTAATCAATCTTGATTCGATAAAATCAGTCAGGAATGGGATCTCAGCCAGACAGTGGACACAATTTGAGGAAGATGTTTTAAACGATCTAGTAGCCCAAAGAACAATTTGGTATTGCATCGAATTTAATTTCTGTTTACAGCGGTTATTTATTTGGTAAAACCAAATTTCAGCTCCATATGTTAGAATAGGTCTAATTAGCGTCTTATACAAAATTAACCTTTTATTAGAGTTTATACCCCATATTTTGCCGCTGAGGGAAAAAAGCAGATTTTTCATGCGATGCGCTTTATGCAAAATCTCATTGATGTGCGGGGTGAAATTTATTTTTGTTTTGAACCTATGATTAGATAATTTCATTCCCAAAATTTTGATTTCATTTGAAGGCTTTATGACGGTCTTTTGAAATTCCAACTGGAACTTATGGAAATTGTGAAAGTGAATCAAGTTTGTTTTTTCTGGATTTATTTTTAACTTGTTTGAGCGACACCATTGAGTGACATAGTTTAGGGTGTTCACTAACTCAGTTTTTAGACCCTCTAAATTATAATGCCAACATATAATAGAGATGTCGTCCGCGTAGCAAATAATTTCAGCGTTTGTTGATTTAAAATTCATTAAAATATCGTTTAGCAAGATGTTCCATAATAACGGTGACAGTGGACTACCCTGAGGACATCCCTTAGTAAGGTTTTTGGAAACCGTTTTGCCACCGTATGACAGACAAACTGTCCTTTTATTATTCAAATAGGATTGGATGATTTGAATCAGAGAGCTGGGAACGTTGTCTAAATCCATTCTTTTTATTATAGCTGGCCACCATGCATTATCAAAAGCCCCAGTCAAATATCCATAAGGTATCAAAGGAGGTGATAATGTTAAAGTATATTTTTTTTATCATTCCTAGTACACGTGGTACAGGCAATGATAATCATGTTGGGTAGAAGTTGTTGACTACTTTTACTGTAAGTGCACCACATGTCTACACATGTAAAACGCAGTTCAACTTTTGCACTTACAAATATGCCAGAGTCCCGTTTGGTTACTTGTACTCGCTGGTGGGATTGGACTTTTTCAAGAATCGTAAGCTTCATTGAATCATTTTTTTTAAATGACAATAGGAAAAATATTTACAAACAGAAATAATGTAATATATTTTTCTCTCAATATATAATAAGTATTTAAAATATGTATATAATAATGTGTATATAAAAATGGTATTTATTCTAAAACGACATTTGAAAACTATCCCGCATGTGTTTCTTTTCAACGAAAAATCAAAATATATTTCAAGGAGAAATAACGATTATTTCTAACCTTTGGGATGAAGTATGAAAGGATGAATTGTGAAGTGTAATGATGAACGGAAAAATAAAAGTGTCCAGGGATGGGAAATTCCGTTTTGGGAAATGTCGTTTTACAATCACAAGCCGCATTATATTATATTGTATTTATTGTTAAATTTTTAACGTGATAATCCTGTTGAAGGACTGACAAGTCCGAAATCTTGAAAATAAAAAGTTGCACAAGAAACTTAACCCTGAAATCTTCATTTATTTTATAATATAAAAAGGTGCCTAATGCAGGATTCGATCACGGGTCGTAGCGGTCGAAAACCAATGGTTTAGACAATCCTTCCACCGACTCCCTTATGTAGAAATGTCAATGAAAGGCTTGTCAAGGGTGAAGACTTGGATAACATGCCGTGTGTCAAACAGCGGGGGACCCTGTAGACAGCCCCCAGAATGGCCCGGCCCCCGGTCCCTGGGACATCCAGCTCCACCCTTCTCCACCCCACTTCGAGGAGACCTCGACAGAAGTGCCTGTGCCCCACACGGACATCGTCAAACAATGTCCACGGTGCTTTGGTGTCGGGAAGATAACCTGTCCCAGATGTAACGGCCGAGGACGGGTATGTTCACTAGCTATTCCAACACAATCAATTCCTTCTATAATGTGACCCTATACATTAGGGAATACAGACTTTAAGGAATAGAAACTCGTGAATCCTTAATAATTTGATTTTTATACTTGTATTTAAAATTAAACTATTCCGATCATATGGCTATATGTGGGGAAAACATTGAAAATAGATTTTTACCTTTATGTAATACTAGAGGCGCTGCTTGCGAGTGAAAGTAGAAAATTTTCAAATAAAATTGCAACGAATATTTATTTCAAATCAAATTCAAACCAGAAACCTTCCCAGTAGTATAGTAAATAACTTCCTAAAGTTTCACGGCGATTGGATAATCTTACCTTTCAAAAACATTCACGTGTAAACAAACTAACAAACTACGTGTAAAATTATTAACCAATCAAAATAATTTATCGTCGCGACCAGTGCGGCGCCAAGCGGTAAAAGGCTGGAACTAATGCTTTTTGGTTTTAAATTTTAAAAAAGCACATTAACTTTTTTAGTTTTTTGAACAGCCTATATGTTAAACTAAATCTTCAGCTACCTATATGCGAAATTTCATAATGATTGATTCTGTAAATTTTGCGCAACGCGCGCGCGCGATAACAAACATTGTTATTATTGCTGCGCTATCTGTAGTATAGGAGCTCCATCTATGATTCCTTTCTTCCTGTGGTGAGTCTGTATAAGGCCGATGGTCTTAATAAAGCTTTGTGTGTGTATATATTCCAATAAAAATAATTAGAATGTTCTTATTATATAATGCATATCCTTATATGCATGAATGACAGAGGATATTTTAAAGTATCTATTGGTTAATTTGGCCTTAGTGGACCTTTGTGGTGTTAGGAAGTGAGGCCGGGATCCACAGGCTGCCCAGGACATCTCCAGATTCGTTTTCGATGGTCGTCATTATGCAGGAAGAAATGGGACTCGTCACTAAAGACTATATGTCCCTAGTCAGCGCAGTTCCAAGTTGATCGCTCCCGACACCATTGTAGTTGGACTTGTCGGTTTACAGATGGTCGTCATTATGCAGGAAGAAATGGGACTCGTCGCTAAAGACTATATGTCCCTAGTCAGCGCAGGTCCTAGTTGATCGCTCCCGACACTACTGTAGTCGGACTTGTCGGTTTACAGATGGTCGTCATTATGCAGGAAGAAATGGGACTCGTCACTAAAGACTATATGTCCCTAGTCAGCGCAGTTCCAAGTTGATCGCTCCCGACACCATTGTAGTTGGACTTGTCGGTTTACAGATGGTCGTCATTATGCAGGAAGAAATGGGACTCGTCACTAAAGACTATATGTCCCTAGTCAGCGCAGTTCCAAGTTGATCGCTCCCGACACCATTGTAGTTGGACTTGTCGGTTTACAGATGGTCGTCATTATGCAGGAAGAAATGGGACTCGTCACTAAAGACTATATGTCCCTAGTCAGCGCAGTTCCAAGTTGATCGCTCCCGACACCATTGTAGTTGGACTTGTCGGTTTACAGATGGTCGTCATTATGCAGGAAGAAATGGGACTCGTCACTAAAGACTATATGTCCCTAGTCAGCGCAGTTCCAAGTTGATCGCTCCCGACACCATTGTAGTTGGACTTGTCGGTTTACAGATGGTCGTCATTATGCAGGAAGAAATGGGACTCGTCACTAAAGACTATATGTCCCTAGTCAGCGCAGGTCCTAGTTGATCGCTCCCGACACCATTGTAGTTGGACTTGTCGGTTTACAGATGGTCGTCATTATGCAGGAAGAAATGGGACTCGTCACTAAAGACTATATGTCCCTAGTCAGCGCAGTTCCAAGTTGATCGCTCCCGACACCATTGTAGTTGGACTTGTCGGTTTACAGATGGTCGTCATTATGCAGGAAGAAATGGGACTCGTCACTAAAGACTATATGTCCCTAGTCAGCGCAGTTCCAAGTTGATCGCTCCCGACACCATTGTAGTTGGACTTGTCGGTTTACAGATGGTCGTCATTATGCAGGAAGAAATGGGACTCGTCACTAAAGACTATATGTCCCTAGTCAGCGCAGTTCCAAGTTGATCGCTCCCGACACCATTGTAGTTGGACTTGTCGGTTTACAGATGGTCGTCATTATGCAGGAAGAAATGGGACTCGTCACTAAAGACTATATGTCCCTAGTCAGCGCAGTTCCAAGTTGATCGCTCCCGACACCATTGTAGTTGGACTTGTCGGTTTACAGATGGTCGTCATTATGCAGGAAGAAATGGGACTCGTCACTAAAGACTATATGTCCCTAGTCAGCGCAGTTCCAAGTTGATCGCTCCCGACACCATTGTAGTTGGACTTGTCGGTGTACGGATGTGAGGGATAGGCATCATAACGGTCGGTGAGATATTAGATTCCACTTTCTCAGTCGTCTGTTGATGGTCATTTTTGACATTTGTTTGCCGATCACACGTTGTATGGCAGATAATGTAGAATCCGTTTGTGCGACAGCCGTTCTGACAATCACTCTGTCCTCCCGTTCTGTTATGTCCCTTGGTCGACCGCTGCCGTTCTGACGTTGCATTCTTCCGTTGTTGACCCACTTTTGCCAATATCGTCTAATAGCCGCATCACTTCGACACAGATGTCGCGCGATTAGTCGATTTAACCAACCAGCCTCTTTCAATCCAAAATCACACGACCTTTTTAAAACTCTTCCATTATGTTCGTAATGAGCACGAATCTTTCGGAGAGGCATTGATACAGTATATAAATATGCATACTGCAAAAAATATATAAAAGGAAATACACCTATCCCCCGATTTACACGGTAGATACGTTCCTGAGAAAAACGTGTAAATCGAAAATTAAAAATTTTCGCGAAATTTTTATGCGAAGAAATACAGACACAGTGAGCGTGTGCAGCAAGTCAGCACATAAGCTCGGGATTCCTCGTGAGCTGTGTACACAGCGCATGAGTTCAATCACAGTAGCATTTAGTATAGTGCGATAAAAACAAACAAATAAACTTATTTGGAAAACCGTGTAAAAGCGAAAACGTGTAAAACAAGTACCGTGTAAATCGGGGGATAGGTGTTTTGAAAATTAGCTCGTGCCAAGCAGAATATTGAGTATAGAATACTCGTGCTGATTCCGTAGTTCAGATGCGCTGGAGCTCTTGTTTTGCATAAATCAGTCACCAAATTTCAATCATTTGTACGTTTGGCCGAAACGTCTTTGTATGCGTATTTTCATATAAATCTGAAAACTTCTTGATGCGTTAATTTTTTAATAGAGTGTACCTAAATAAAAGCACTTCTTAGCTCGGATGTGATTGACTTTTGTAGATAAATAAGTGAAACGCCCTTTATAAATTCGAGTTCAACAAATTTCTGCAATGTGTATGCGACTGGAACAATTCTTGACCATGTCAACCATGTGATGTAACAGGTCAGATGTACTTCCTGTAGTGGCCGCGGACGAACTGGCACTGAGAACCGAACATGTGGCAGCTGCGGGGGATCTGGGAATAAAAGGTATGGTCGGATTTATTTGTATCTCTTGAGCGCTCTGCCATCTATAAAGATCATGTGCTCGTGGTCAGGATATGCCTTCTTTGATTTTAATATATTGTCACAGCCGACATAGACTCATGTAAATATTTTCATTAATAATTTAACTTATTAAACAAACCAAGGTTGATTATTCTTTGTTAACATTGTGGAGCCACGGCGTTCTTCATTCTTTATTTGTAACCTTATCAAAGCGTTAGTTTTTTGATGAGAACTCGTTCTGGTTTATTCTACGATACAATGGAAACCGCTGAACAAAACCATCTACATCTCAAGGTGTAAAAGAATATATAAAAGAATATATAAAAGAATATATAAAATCACCTTTCTATCTCTTTTCTTCCCCAAAATGCTTATATCATTCGGAGGTTTTCCTCAGGCAAGTCCTGGTTATCATATGCCTTAATTTTTACTCAGCTAAGTGATTCTTTAATATAATTCATTCAATCAATTTTTTTTGTTTAAGGATTCATTTTGAAATACAACAAGTTTCATTTTCAAGTGCAATATATCGGTAGTTTTGAAGCTTTACATAAAAACATCAGTAAAATTGCACCTTTTATTTTAATAAACGCCTATATTTTATTATAGCGATTAATTTCAAATCTTAAGGATGAATAATATGTCGCGGAGATGAATAAAAGAAGAGCAAATTTGGAGATAATTAATTTATTATAAAGGATATTTACCTTTTAGTTCTCCAATAAAATTATCTACAAGAGGTATTTATAGGGAGAACAACTTATCCCAAGGTAAAAATAATGAAAGTGGTCAGCCACCGTCCCGTTTTCCTTATTTGCCGATAAGATTCCGAGAACCCCTCACACCTGTCCCCCCGGAGTCCAGTGATGATTGACAGGTATTCCATGGAACTTTCTGTGGCTGTGGTTGCAGAGCTACTTGACAATATTGTCACTGAATATATAATTATTGTAAATAATCAGTTGTTAGTTAATCAACTAAAATATTTGGCTACGTGAATACCGCTCACCATTCTTGTAGATTATCACTTGTAAAAATGTTATCACGTTTTGTATTCTATAGATTTTTTTTACTTGAATTTTTGGAATACTTGTCTTCTCTGCTATATTAGTATTGTATAATAGATGTGGATCTCCTGTATATGAAACCTGTTACATTATTTCATATTAGTACTGTGTCTATGTCTGGTCATCTATGGACAATGACTTTCCATAATGGTTGCAAGGTTTGCCCACTATGTATTAAGTGTCAACCTACAACCTCAAACCACATCATTAACTTTATTGACTCATTCTTTGATGAGCTATACTCATCCCCAGCACATACCATCAAAGGTCTCAAGTTCTACAATCTTGACACCCTGATATGATTGAGTGGAGATAAATAATAAGAAGAAGAGTAGCGTCTATATTGATTTAAGTTTCTTTATGGCTATGATAATCATGGTGAGTTGTGACTGCTTATCTTCCAAATACACATATAGCGCCAGTTCAACCTTCAACGGGGCCCGAGCCTACTCGCTAGTAGTGTCATACTTGTTTAATAATTAGCAGAACTTTTCAAGTTATTTTTTCAATATTTTCATACTCTTTTGGAATACTTGTCTTCTCTGCTGTGACTATATTTCATTTATATAAATTATTTAGCATTCTAAGAGGCTTATTTACCACTTTGAATTCATGCATTGGTGGAAGTACAACATCGCTGTTATATGTGAAAGAAAAGGGGAAGATATCGTCTACGGAGACATAGGGGCACATTCTGGGGTCACAAATATTAGAGCTCTAAGAAGCGGTCTGGTGGATTAAATTGGAGAAACCGCTGGGAAGGTTCACCATTGATGAACCAAACCCTCCCAATATTTTTTTCATAGGAGTAAGGGCAGTAGAAGTTTGTTTTATATTCAAAATGAAACATTCGTGCTTTAATTTTACCTTTATATCTATAAAAATGAAATCCAAAATCGATGTTTGTTATCGCGTAGCGCAAAATCTACTGAATCAATCATTATGAAATTTCGCATGTAGGTAGCTGAAAATTTCGTTTAACATATAGGCTTGTGGTTCATTCAAAAAACTAAAAAAGTTAATGTGCTTTTTTTTTAAATAAAAAAACCAACAAGCGATAGTTCCAGCCTTTTACCGCTTGAGCGCAGCACTGGTCGCGACGATAAATGAATTTGATTGGTTAATAAGTAACACGTGGTTTGTTTACACGTTGAATGTTAGTTTGTTCACACGATGAATGTTTTTAAAAGGTAATATTATCCAATCGCCGTGAAACTTTAGGAAGTTATTTACTATACTACTGGGAAGATTTCTGGTTTGAATTCGATTTGAAATAAATATTCTTTGCAATTTTATTTGCAAATTTCTACTTTCACTCGCAAGCAGCGCCTCTCGCGGAATCTGGTGAAATTACATTTATAAATTGTAAAAATGCTAAAATGTGTTTCAAGTATAATAAATTTAATTAGAAATATAGTAATATAATATTCCAAAGACGTTGTAAAAAAAAAACTTGGCATTTCAATATTAATATATATTTAAAGAAAATATTGTAACGTTTTTGTGTTAAATGTTAAAATGTTGTAATGTTAAAATATATTTTTATATTGTTAATTTAATTTGCTGTTGTTTTATAATGTAGTATTTTAAATAATTACAACTCTCTTTAAAGCAACAAAAGAATCATTTATTGCATTTAGCAAGACAAGAAAAGAAAACAAAAACGAACACGGAAAGCCAAACCAAAACTTATAGGTTAGTTCCTATTCAAAATCTAGCTTTCACACAGAGTATTGAAAAATAAAATACGACAATCCCTCCCCTGTTTGGAAGCTTCTATCAAACAAGTCCGAGAGAGTTTATACAGTTTTTAAGTTTCTCCTTGGGAAGACTCTTTGTTAATAGGTCCGCTTCCATTTCGTCACTCCTAACAAATTCAAGGTCGATTGTTCCTTCTTCCACAGCATAATTGATCCTTTTGGATTTGATCCTCTTGGATATGATCCTTTAAAAAATTTTGTAGCCTTCCTTGGAGCCTGGGGCTGCGCTTGCCGCTGCCTTGGTTCCCTCACTAACGGCGCTCTCGCCCTCCTCTCCCCCGAGGTGCCCACTCCTGTCGGCGCCTCTCCAGCCCTCTCCTTGGCCCTCCACTGCGGCGGGCGCTTGGAGACTCTCAAAGATGAATTGCCTTAAAATGCTTATCCAAAAGCATGTAGAAGGCGGATTAATCGATATATTCTTCCACAGCATCTTTTATAAAATACAATTTTCGGTTTATATGTTTCGTCCGGGAAGTTATTTTTTCAGATTTAATCCACTTGATAGCAGATTGACTATCTGTTTTAAGCGTTGTAGGAAAGTTCGCATCCTTACATAGTTCTTCTAAAAGTTCTTTGATCCATTTTACTTCGCAGATCCCTTCGCATATCGAAATCAGTTCGGCTTCGCGTGTAGACAGAGCCACCAAACTTTGTTTCTTGCTTCTCCAACTGACCAGGTTGTTTCCCAGTTTAACTGTGTATCCGGAATAGGACTTTGCGTCACTTGTTGAACACCAGCTTGCATCTGTGCTGACAAGAATGCTATTTTCTGATGGCTTGTATCTTAACATTTTATCTCTGGTGCCCTTCAGGTATCTATATATTCTCTTAACTCCTGTTAATTGTACTTCTCTTGCATCATTGCAAAATCGGGATAAATTGCTCACATTAAAAGAAATATCTGGACGAGTTCCGGTTGCCAAATACATCAGGGATCCGATCATCTATTGATACAATGTCCTGTCTACTGGTTTGGAGTCTTGACATTCATCAAAACTTTGGTCTCGATCTCCCGGAGTTTGTACAATGTTACATTCTTCGAGTGCAAATTTCTTCAAGATTTTATCGATATAATGGGTTTGTGATAGATCAATAACGTATTCTGTTTTCTTTATCTCTATACCAATGAAAGGTTCATTCTCCCCTTTTTCTTTTAAAGCAACAAATCTTCCTATCTCTGATGCTAGTTTTTCATTAAAGGTTTTATCCGTTCCGGCTATTATTAGATCATCCACGTATAAACCCAATATTCCATATTCCTTTCCTTTCTAAAAGTGTACACACATGGATCATATTGCGATCTTTCCATTCCCAGTTGTATCAGTATCTCGTTGATCTTTTTATTCCAACAATGTTCCGATTGTGGAAGCCCATATATACTTTTTAACAATTTGCAAACTTTGTCTTCTTCACCTTTTCAACAAATCCTTCCGGCTGTTTCATAAAAATAGTTTCCTTCAATTCTCCGTAAAGGTAGGCGGTCTTCACATCATATGATGTTATAACCAAATTCAACTGAGCTGCTAGGGCTACAATTGCACGAAGACTTTCTTTTCTGATCACTGGTGAAAAAGATTCCTCATATTCTACGCCATATTTTTGATTACAACCAATAGCAACTAATCTAGCTTTTCTTCTATAAACACCCTCACCAGGCGTACTCTTTATGCTAAAGATCCATTTGCAGTTTATGATCTTCATATTCTTTTCTCTTTGAACGAGAGTCCATACCTTATGCTTGTCAATAGAGTAAAGTTCTTCTTTCATTGCTTCGAGCCATTCATATTTATTCTCGCAGTTAATCGCCTCCTCATAATTTTCGGGAATACGTTCTTCCGGTTCTAATATAAAATTCACGTTATTTCTTTCTTTTATTCTTTGCGAACGTCAAACGCCTTGTTCAAGCAATTTCATTTCTTCTTCTCTCAGTTTTTCTCTGTGTTTTTCCTCTAAAACTTTTTGTGTATCTTCCTTTTTGCGACCTGACCTTACAATTCTTTCCTCGTTAGGTTCGTCTAGCGTGGGAATCGTTTCTTCATTTAGTTCTGAAGTTGCTGGACGCGTCCGAAGGTCGATTTCAATATCATTTTCCTCTTCCTTTTTATATGCAAAATGGTCGTAATTTGTGTCTTCTTAAAGTTTTTTTGCATAATCAATTCCTTTCTCATTTTCGACAAATTTTACTGATCTTACTTCTTCTATTTTCTTAGTGATTATGTCATACACTCGATAAGCCTTTCTTTTCAGAGAATAGCCTACAAAAATACCTTTTCGACTTTTAGGCATAAATTTACTTCTATGTTGTTGTGTAATGGGCCAAAACGCCAAACAACCGAATATTCTGAAATGTCGAATGGAGGGTTTTCTTCCATTCCATTTCTCCATTGGTGTATCAAGCTTGATTGACCTATGTGGAGTACAATTTTTGACATATGATGCAGTAGCGACTGCCTCCGCCCAGAAAGTCATGGGTAATCCTGAATCAAACAA
Source organism: Cordylochernes scorpioides (assembly GCA_030710605.1). NCBI lineage: Eukaryota > Metazoa > Arthropoda > Arachnida > Pseudoscorpiones > Chernetidae > Cordylochernes > Cordylochernes scorpioides. The sequence continues at coordinate 115,486,944 of CP092865.1, read as the reverse complement.
TAATGTCCTTGCTGTTTCAATTAGGGTTCGGTTTACTCTCTCCGCAACTCCGTTACTTTGTGGCGAGTAGGTGGTGGAGAGTTGGTGGTGTATTCCATTTTTAATTAAGAAATTCTTGAATCTGTGATTAGTGAACTCTGTGCCATTATCAGTTCGCACATCCTTTATTTTCAGGTTTAGCTCATTTTCCACTCTTTCCTTAAATTCTTCAAACTTCCCCAAAGTTTCATCTTTGTTTTTCAGAAAGTAGATAAAGGTTCTTCGGCTGAAGTCATCAACCAGAACAAAAAAATTATTTTGATCTACCTAGAGATTGGTATGGCATTGGACCACATAAATCCATATGCACCAATTCAAGGGGTTTGGTTGTACAGTTGGTGGTAACGGGATGGTAAGGTTGTCGAGTCAATTTCTCCATTATACAAGCTTCACATTCTGGCAAGTTCTTAAATTTAACATTAAACCCTGTTAGGAACTCATTCTTCCCTAGTCTACAATCGAGCAGAGTAAACACAAACACCTCTCAGAAAATCAACACTTTTAATTTCCTTTCATAACTAACTAATTTACATCATTTAAAAACCAATTATATACATGTAAAGTCGTCCGGTCATCTGGTCAAAATATAAATAAATCAATCTATGAAAAAACAACTTATAAAAATCCTAACAATGCCCCCCATTTTAAAGTTGTTTTCATGCCCTCATCGGAGGCCTAGAGTGGTCAAGATCCTGGTCAGTTTAATTCTTCCAATTCCCATAGTTAGAAAATCTGCAATACTCCCTCCGCCAAGCCGCAATTCTTGAAGATCTTCTTGGGATTATAGTTTCATTCTGGCCTTCCTCTTCGTCTTCTCTCCTCAGTTCTTCGTCTTCACAGGCCTGCTCTTCATCCTCTTTTCGTTCTAAGTTATTCAGATTTTTCTCTACCGATATTGCCCCATCAGTCCCTGAATATCCTCTTGGGATTGCAGCCTCATTTTGGTATTCCCCTTCATCTTCCTTCTTTAGTTCTTCGTCTTTCTGGTTTCTCTCTACAAATTTCGTCTCTTCCTCATTTACAGATTCATAGTCTTCTTCAAAATTGTTATGTAAAACCTGGAAAAAATCAGTTTCAGGTGAAATTTGTTTATCGATTTTCTTAGTTGGGAAAACATCTTCTCTAAATCTGACATTTCTGGTTACGAAGACCTTATTGTTTCTGAAGTCCCAAACCTTGTATCCCTTGACTCCTTCCGGATAACCAATTAAAACACATTCTCGGCTTCTTGAATCAAATTTGGATCGACGCTGGTCGTTGTATGCCCAGGTCTGACAACCGAAAACTCGGATATGCTCAATCTTCACTGGCTGTTCGGTCCACATTTCTTCGGGTATTTTGTTACTTATCGCCTTGCTAGAACATTCGTTTCTCAAGTAACATGCTGTATTAACCGCATCTGCCCAAAATGATTTGGGAATCCCTGATTCAAGCAAAATGAATCTTGCTGTGTTTAGCAATGTCTGATTCATTCTTTCTGCAGTTCCATTTTGCTGAGGTGTTCTTGGAACTGTAAGTTGTCGTTTGATGCCATTTTCATTAAGGAACTTATTAAATTCGTGGTTAACATACTCCGTACCGTTATCACTTCTTAGTACTTTGATTTTTCTGCTGTGGTAATTCTCAACACTGTTCTTATATTCCTTAAATCTTTCAAGTACCTCTGATTTAGATCTCATAAAATATACTGTAGTGTAATGGGTGAAGTCGTCTATGAATGTCACGAAATAATTGTTCCCACCCTTCGACATTGGGCTAATGGGACCCACTACATCCGAATGGATGAGCTCCAAGGGTGATGAAGTCTTCTTACTTTCGACAGGTTTGGAAGGAAATGGGAGTCTTCTCATTTTACCTTCAAGGCACACCTCGCACTCTGCTGTGTCACTCACATTTTGGAGATCCCTTTTGTAAATGTGTCCTAGCCTTCTGTGCCAGATATCTGCATTTGGTGACTTCACTTTTGTTATCTTCAGTTCTTCCACTGTATAGATTCTTCCTCTTCTATTAGATTTCAAAATTAATTCGCCATTACTTCCAAAAACAGAGGCCTTGCCATTCTGGAATAAAACCTTGTTTCCTCTTTCCTCAATCTTTCCAACAGACAAAATATTTCCGTCTAACTCAGGAACGTATAATACGTTTTCCAAGAACAAGGTTTCACCTCCATATTCGTGACCGAGTTTGATGGTTACATCACCCATCTCTGATACTTTTATTTTCTCATTGTTTGCCATTTCAACTGAAGTTGAAATACTTTTTATATTAGTCATTTTCAGTCTGTTCGACGTCATGTGTTCAGTAGCTCCACTGTCCAGAAACCAGATATTCTGAGAGTTATTGTTTTTCAAGTTATTTGCAAATAGGACTTTATGAGTGAGGTCTAACGTACTTTGTTTCAGCATACCTTTGTTAATTCTCCTTGATGAGTTGGCAAATCTGCAATTCCTAGCTATGTGTCCTAATTTGCCACAACTGAAACATCTTATCTGCCTGGAGTAATTATAGTTTTCCCTTTTCCCTTCCGTCCACGTATTATGATAATTCCTTGGTTGATCATATTCAAATTTATTTCGCTCTTGACATGGTGATTTGCATGTATCTTCTTCTCTTCTTACCGCAAACGCGCTATTTGAATCTTCTTGAGGAATTTTACGCTGGTTCTGTCGTTTTTCTTCTAAAAGTAACTTGGATTTGACCACACTAGTTGATAGCTTCTCTTCCTGCTGTTCCAAACTGAGAATCAGCGGCTCGTAACTTTTTGGTAATCCCAATAACATAATTAACGCCAATTCGCCATCCCCAAATCCATGGTGACACTTTGCCAGTTTTCTATGACATTCCATTATCCTCGCGAAATATTGCTTCATATCTTCGTCATTTCTTTTTATAATGTTGAAGAATTCTCTCAGTAGCTGTAATATATGCAGCAAGCCATACTTTGTGTGGATGTCCTCCAGTATCTGCCATGCATCGATCGCTCGTTTACAATCACCGATGTCATCTAGGAATGAATCCTCAACTGCTAATAATATGACAGATAATGCCAAACTATCTTTCCGCTTCTGTTTTTCTGAAGTTTCACAAGGAAAGCCAGGCTCGATTGCATCCCATATGTCCTTCTGGATCAAAATTGATTTAGCTCTTATGGCCCAGGTATAATAATTATTACCGTCTAATTTAGGTATTCTCAACTCGTCAGCCATTGATTTTCTCTAGTTATGCAAATCTGACAAAAAAATTATAACTTAAATCTTTTCTTCTTCTTTGTATAAAGTTCAGATTTTAAATCGCTCAAATTTCTAATATTCAAATTCTTTTCTTTATCTTAGTTGCTTTATCTTCTTTAGCCCAACTTAAAATTTTCTTCTTTACCTTCTTAGCTTTAACTTCAGCTTTTTCTACTTTATCCTTTTGACTTCTCCAGACTTTAGCTTCAGCTACACTTCTTTAGACTTCACTTGAGCTACACTTCTTTAGACTTCAGCTTCAGCTACACTTCTTTAGACTTTACTTTTTTTTTCTTTAGCTCTAAATTCTTTCTACGGCGCAGGGGAAGCGTTCTGCTGGGCCCATAACCTGTTAGGAACTCATTCTTCCCTAGTCTACAATCGAGCAGAGTAAACACAAACACCTCTCAGAAAATCAACACTTTTAATTTCCTTTCATAACTAACTAATTTACATCATTTAAAAACCAATTATATACATGTAAAGTCGTCCGGTCATCTGGTCAAAATATAAATAAATCAATCTATGAAAAAACAACTTATAAAAATCCTAACAAACCCCAATACCACATTCCGTTGAATTATCTCTTTCATGTACGCTTCGTTCAAATGATTCAGTCTTCTATGCCACAAGCTGATATTGTCATTTGAGAAATCATCTTTTGTGGTCATGACATTCTCCGTCTTTTCCGAGTATTCATCTCTGGACCTTGTTTCCATTACATACATCCTATCCTGGATTTGAGCCTCTGCAATTAAATCATCCTGTTCATTGTAAATCTTTGCTCCATCTCTATTGAAAATTACAGTATTTCCTTTGTTAGTTAATTCGTATATTGATAAAAGATTAGACCTTAAGTTAGGTACATGCAGAACTCCTTTAATTTGAACATTCTCAATTCCGTTTTCGGTACAAGTAGAAACCTTGATATCACCTTTAGCTGTAGCATGTGTAACTTTACCTTCTTCTGCCAAATTTATCTCACTTTCATAAGGCATTACATTTTCCATCCAGTCCAAGTGTGGAGATAAGTGCGTAGTACACCCTGAGTCAAGACACCAGGTTTGTATCTGAATATAATTATTTGAGGAGTTTTCAAAAACTCGATCTGGGCTGGTATTGAAAGTTTGTTCCGCAGGCTTGCTTGAGACGGTATTCGCATTATTTCTGAAATTTTGTTTGATATAGTTTGTATTTGAATTTGCATTTCTTTTCCCATGTTGTTCTTGAGTTCGCTTATTATTGAACCAGCAATCTTTAGCTAAATGTCCTTTTTATGGTAAACAAAACACTCCTTTTGTCGATTCTGTTGATAGTGATTTCTTCTGTCTTTACTTCTGTAAGCCTGTTCATTTTCATCAGAATGACTCCCATTCATTTTAGAATTCATTCGATTCTCTTCCTCTCTAAGTGACTGCCGAATTTCATCAAGAGTTAATTCTCTTCTAGTTCTCAGTACAACAGCGATCTTTTCCAATCTTGGATGGATACCTCGCACAATATGAAACGCTAGTTCTCTTTGGGATATTTGGTGTCCGAGTGAAGAACTTTGAGAGGCAATATTTTTGGCTCTAGCCATATATTCGTTTATGGATTCATTATTTTTCATCTTGATATTCTTAAGTTCAGGTCCAAAATCAATGATCTTATCTTCTAGGTTGCCCGTGTAGATTTTCTTTAATTCATCCCATACTTTCTTTGCTTTAGTTTCATCTAGAAACATTCCTGTTTGTTCATCTGATAGAGTTGTAACTATAATTCCAAAGGCTTCGTCATTCTTTTCACTCCATATTTGCCAAGCGACTTCATCTACTTATATATTTGCCTTATTCTGTCTGTTTGTCTGAAGCTCACGGATAGAATGCGCGCTCATTGGCTGCCAGGGAACACGTGTCCTCCCTGCCCCCCTCTAGACAACCCTGTTATTCAAAAACCATACATCCAATCGCCATGAAATTCTGGGATATTATTAGGTATATCCCCGGAAAGGTTTTCGAAAAATAATTTCTTGAATATCTTGAATATCCTTAGAGTTATTTGCAGAATTGTAGATATAACTCGCAAGCAGCGCCGCCAGACGGTGATAGGCTTAAGCTTGCTGCTCCACCCCTGTTGACCTTGGGTCATCGTGTTAGTCACAGCATGATGCAACAAAAAACACTCTCTCTGGGGATTGCGGCGTCAACAACCTGTAAGTTCGCCTCTCTCATAAACCTGTCTATACAGACCACCCTGACTATAGCGACCACTCTAGACAACCCTGTTATCAGCTGCCTGTCTATACAGACCACCCTGTCTATAGCGGTCACCTTAGGCAACCCTGTTATCAGCAGTGTGATACATCCACCTGTCTATACAGACCACCCTGTCTATAGCGACCACTCTAGACAACCCTGTTATCAGCTGTGTGATACATCCACCTGTCTATACAGACCACCCTGTTAATAGCGACCACCTAAGTCAACGTTTTTAAAATATATTCGCACTCGGGTAAACCCCGGGCGTTGCCCGGGCCATTCGTCTAGTCTTTTATATCAGGCTCGGGATCCGAAATTACGCATTTAAATAATTTCTTTCCACGTAAAAGTGCTCCGACTTTTAAAGCCCAAATCGGATAATTTGTTCCTGTTAAAGGTTCAATTTTTGTCGTTGGCGAAAAATTGCAATCCATTTTAGCCTTGTTTTTCAACTTTTTAAAATTAAACAATATAGTTTAAAGGTAGTTTATAATTCAAAAATGTATTTTTTTTAATCCTCCTATTTAAAACTTTCTTTTATCAATATAATTCAAATTCTATTGAAATATATTTCAAAATTTACATACCTTGATGCAGAAGAGATCTTTGTTTACCGATTAGAATAAACGTATCAAACTTCTGATAAAATATTTTCGCGTTTTCTCAAGTTTTAAATTGAACCACGCTCTGCTACCATAAATTGTAGTATTTTAAATAATTACAACTATCTTTAAAGCAACAAAAGAATTATTTATTGCATTTAGCAAGACAAGAAGAAAAAAAAAACAAAAACAAACACGGAAAGCCAAACCAAAACTTATAATTCCTATTCAAAATCTAGCTTTCACACAGAGTATTGAAAAATAAAATACGACATATAATAACGAAGATGCAAATTTAATTGTTGTTATTTTTTATAGTTTGTTTATATAAAAAATTACATTGTATTTGATGATGATAACAAAAATGAATTTTTAAATTAATATACATAATTCATTGAGAAAAAAAAAAGAAATAATTAATTATAAAATCCACAAACGTGACAATATCTTATTTAAAAATTAATAAATGTTTTAAAAAAAATTGTTTCAAAAATATATTCAAACGCATATAACAATATTTATATACGTTTATAAATCTATATATAGGTGGATTGGATGTTTTCTAGAATCGTTTTAACAAATGTTCGTTAGGCAAACTTTTACTCGGGTAAAACCGGGCGAAGCCGGGTACATTCGCTGAATACAGTTATTTACAAATATTCGTTTGTGGCAAGATACTATTCCTTCAACTTCAAATTACCGAGTGGACCAATTAATATTCATTTTATTCAACTTATCGAGTATTTTTAAAGGGACCTGGAAAAAATTTCAAATTATCGAGAGTGTAGATTCAATATAGGGATTGGATGTTTGCTAGAATCGTTTTAACAAATGTTCGTTAGGCAAAATTTTACTAGGATAAAACCGGCGAAGCCGGGAACATATATATATGTTTGTCGGCTATGCACGCCCTCAATATGTAACTAATCTCGCTGAAATTTGAACAGGACAGAAAGTTAAATCTGGAAGAGTTTTTTTCGCGCTTTAACCAAGAAAAATTATAATTAACCAGGTACTGAGCAACAATATTTTTTTAGTCAGAAATGATGATGACAATATTGCTGTATCATGCTTGATTGACATAAACAAAATTCTTTAGGGGAATATTCACTAAAACAGACCACGGGCGAAGCCAGATAATAATTTTCAATAGGCGGGAACAAAATTCTACCTACGAAACATTCACTCGAGCAAAAGACACACGAAGCCAGGTCATCTCTATATATAAAATATCGTTTCTCGGCCTTTTGGCTAAGATCAAATAGTTTATCTCTAGATATTTTTTTATTTATATATATATCTTTTTAAAAATATATTCAGTAGAGAGAGTGGATATGTTTGCTCGAAAAATATATTTTATATATTATATAAATATATAACGTAACGAATATTATTATCATAATATTCTGTGTGTTCCGGAATATTATTATCAATTATCAATAAATATATTATCAATAATATTCGTTAGGCAAACTTCCACTCGGATAAAACCCGGGCGAAGCCGGGTACACATCCGCTAGTTTATTATATATAGATAGCAGGTTATCGCCTTTATAATTAATTGATATCTGTTGTTGTTGTTGAGGTGTCCAATTAGAAGCTTTATAATTAATAGGTACATCTCTATCACAGCAGTTTTAATGTCCTCTATCTTGGGTGTGTAAAGCTGTTGTTCTGGGTCCATGTCAATTTTCTGTTGTTGTTGTTTCCAATGAATAACCTCAAATGTTTCCATGCATCACCATCACAGCAATGTCCTCTATCTTGGGTGTGTAGAGCTGCTGTTCTGGGTCCAAGTCAAATTTCTGTTGTTGTTGTTTCCAATGAAGAGCCTCAGATGTCTCCATGCATCTCTATCACAGCAGTTGCAATGTCCTCTATCATGGGTGTGTAAAGCTGTTGTTCTGGGTCCATGTCAAATTTCTGTTGTTGTTGTTTCCAATGAATAACCTCAAATGTTTCCATGCATCTCTATCACAGCAATGTTCTCTATCTTGGGTGTGTAAAGCTGCTGTTATGGGTCCATGTCAATTTTCTATAGTTGTTGTCGTATCCAATGAAGAACTTCAGATGTCTCCGTACATCTCTATCACAGCAATGTCCTCTATCTTGGGTGTGTAAAGCTGCTGTTCTGGGTTCATGTCAATTTTCTGTTGTTGTTGTTGTTTCCAATGAAGAGCCTTAGATGTCTCCGTGCATCTCTATCACAGCAGTCGCAATGGCCTTTATCTTGGGTGTGTAAAGCTGCTGTTCTAGGTCCATGTCAATTTTCTGTAAGACTGCGGTCATTGCTGAACATGAGAATATGTGGATAGGTGTTAGTTCCACACAAGGACAATTGTTACCTGCTTGTGCTATCTGGATGTGACAAAAGTTACTATTACGGATTATCACACAAAAATGTAATAAACTAGGGCCTAAAGTAAGAGTAACTTGTACACACTCAAGAGTACAACACCAACAACCAAAAGGAAGTAAATAAAAACTCACGATTTGTAAAATAAAATATAAACAGTAATTATCTTTTATTGTAACGTTGGTAGGGATCAGACTGGAGTCACACAGGTATGTGAGGAGATCACCAGGCACGGAAAAATCACGCAGATCATGCGTCTCCACACCAATTCTCCACTCTGGCCTCCCCTCGCATTCCCTTAGTCCCCTCTTATATACAAACGTGGCCACATTCGCCCAATGAGAAGGCGTGAGAAATTGGTTCACTAACAAACCAAAACAACATTCTTCCCGCTAAATACTGATCAGAAAAACTTCAAATGTTTGTCAATATAATTTGACAGATGTATTATCATTTCTTTGTAGTGTTTTGTTCTGAGTCTTGTTAGAGTTTTTGTAACTGTTCTATTGTACACTGCGTGACATTGAAAATGGAACACCAAGAAATAGTGGCCAGAAAATTATGCAAATTTCAGGGTAGACGCGCCTAACCGAGTTATGCAAATGAGGTAAAATGCGCAGCTCTCGTGCGCACATGGAGTAATATATAAGGGAAGGAACTTGCAGAAAGGACAGTATTCGTGTCGTTATTTCTTCAAGGAAAATCATTGTATAAATTTTGTTCTTGTGTCAAAAGACACGTGTAATAACAGAGAATGCCAGGTCATCGTAAACGGAGGCAGTTCAAGCAGACAGACGCTTTTACGAGGGGCATGGTGATCGGACTGAAAAGGGCAGGTTGGTCCATACGTCAAATCGCAGCTGATACACACCTTGGTGCGTCCACGGTGCACCGACTGTGGAGAAGATGGTTGGAACAAGGAAATGTGGCAATTTATAGGAATGCCGGTGCAACCAGAGTGACGTCAGCACGTGTGGATCGGCGTATCCTTCGACAAGCAGTGGCGGCCCCACAAGCCACGTGTACCGCCATCCTGCAACATGTGCAAGACACCCTAGATCATTCCATCTCGACCAGAACCATTTCCCGTCGATTGCTTGCTAATGGCTTGCACTCATGCCGTCCGCTAAGAAGACTGCCATTGACCCCACCGAATAGGCGCCAACGTTTGGAATGGTGCCGGGCTAGATCGACGTGGATGACGGAATGGCACAGGGTCGTGTTCTCAGATGAGTCGCGTTTCTGCTTGTCCAGTGATAGTCGCCGTGTACGCGTGTGGCGTCGACGTGGAGAAAGGTCCAATCCGGCAGCAATTGTGGAACGCCCCACCGTGCGACAACGTGGAATCATGGTTTGGGGCGCAATCGCGTATGATTCCAGGTCACCTTTACTTCGTATTCAGGGCACTATGACGGCCCAACGATACGTTGATGATGTGCTGCGACCGGTGACACTCCCCTACCTTCAGGGGGTACCCAATGACCTTTATCAGCAGGCTAACGCCCGACCGCACACTGCTCGCATTAGACAACAAGCTCTGCAAGATGTACAGATGCTTCCCTGGCCACCGTACTCTCCTGATCTCTCACCAATCGAGCACGTCTGGGACATCATTGGACGCCGTTTGCATGCCTTGCCACAGCCGCGTTCAACAGACGAACTGTGGCAAATGGTTGAGAGGGAATGGAGAGCCATCCCTCAGGACGCCATCCGTACTCTGATTGACTCTCTACCTAGACGTGTTGCTGCGTGCATCGCCGTCCGCGGTGGTCCTACTTGCTACTAAGCCGACGCCGTTCTCGCTCTGTATTATGACTATCATTTTGAAATAAAGATCACTTATTGTTCGTCCCTGTCTCTCTCTGTCTGCCGAGTTTCATCACTTTCTGGCCACTATTTCTTGGTGTTCCATTTTCAATGTCACGCAGTGTATATCTACCTCAAGGAACTTCACTGACTTGTCTTCTTCTTCTTTCTTATCTCCACTCAAACAAAGGGTATCAAGTTGTGAACCTTGATGGTGTCTGTTTGACAACCATCATGCCTGGGTAAAGTAGAATGCGTCTGCCTTTGTCATTAAGACGGGGTCACTACTCAGTGGCAGGCCGACTTAGCTCCAAAAGAAATGGCCGCCTCTGACATGAGGAACAGATGCCATGTGCAGCTGCCCCTAACATGGAGTACAAACGCTGCTCATCCTGTATCTCTGGATTAGGAGCCCTTACAGGGTACTATCAGCAGGGCCAACTGAACCCAGGTTTTTTAGTGAGCTTGTTACTGCTCCTTCTTCTCCTTTTTCATCCGGGCTTGGGACCGGCAAAGGTGGAGTTGTTATTCTAGCGAATGTTTGTTTGTGTCTGCAGTTGCCTCAGGTGCTCCAGCCGTGGCAAGGTACAGTGTGACCATTGTGACGGTCGAGGCCAGGTCAAGTCCTTCATCCAGCTCGCTGTTAATTGGTGAGTTGCGTGAGCAGACCAGAAGGAATGACAATTCTCATGAAAACATTGTAATACCGCATAAAAATGAGCATCATATTAAAAGGCAATAATATATTCATTTCATAATATTTAGAAATATCTAAATAAAATGGTTTGTGTGAGATCGAGGAAATAGGGAAGATAGCCGGGTTAAAACAACCCTCTTGGTAAACAATTGTCAAGTCTTCATTCTCTCCTAGGGGATTTATCTGACTCAAATCGGTTTAAAAATGGCTAGATGTGATGATTAAGGAACAGTCCACATCGAGGTAGTCTTGACACCAGTTGTTCCCAAGGTGGTCCTCGGACCTGCTCTCATTTCTCCCCGATCTACTCTCCACAGGTTTTTGCCTCTGTATCCTATCTCTTGTGTATTCTTCCCACTCATAACACAACCGCCACTATGGTTCACAAATCACCAAAATTCATATATTTTATTTTGTCGTGTAGAAATATTTGTATGAATAGTTTTTTCTCATAGTAGTAAAGTACCAGATGTACATCCGATGTCTGTCAGAAACTCTTTTCCAATCGACCTGACAAAGAAGATATTCCCACTTAGCTAGGATTGCTTTATACTGATATCGACACCGTATTTTTACATAGAGCTTCACTCTAGAGAAATTTATGAGAAATCTATTTTTATATTTCTCTTTCCAAAAAAAAAAACGTTATATTTCTATTACTATATAGATTGTTTAAGAAATACTTTAAAGCATTAATTCGGTTTATTTTTAATTAATATTGCGGTGGTTCGTCTGGTTTTGAAGAAATGATTCAATTATTCATTCCATGGTATTTTAATTACTACAGATATAATATAAAAATAAATATCAATGTTGATTATTAGTGATTATTATTGTTACAAATTAATATCTAGTTAAGAAGAGTTTTAAAAGGTTTGATTAAATGTGAGGATGAAATGGCCGTTGGTTGGTGGACGCGTCAAAACATTTTATCCTCTCCCGTGCTTACCACGCCACCGCGCATGCGCTGACTTGACGTCCCCGGCCGGCCGAGGTGGTGGCGGTTGAAAGGGCTGTTCAAAATTGGCGGTGGATCAAAACACCGTCACAATATAATTATAATATTTTTTATGAGTTAATCAACTAAACGTGATGTGTTGATAAAAAAAATAGTAATTGAAATAGATGGTGTTTTTTCCAGGGTGAACCACGTGGAAGAATGCTTCACTGAGAGCCCTACGGTCCCAAACAAGCATATCGTGGAGGTCCGAGGATCCGTGGCGTTCAACGAACAAAATTTCAGGGTAAACCTTTCGTATAGTCACATTCGTAAATATGAATGTCATAATATTCGTAAATAAATAAATAAAATGGCCTGTGTGGGAGTACAAGGGAAGATAGCCGGGTTAAACCCCCTTGGTAAACAAGTGTCAAGTATGTATTAAGACGCTAACCAAAAGAATTATCACACATTGCTCTCTACCTGGTTTCAAAAGAATAGAAAAATTAAATATCATTTACAACCTGCAAAAGTCCGGATTTCCACTACAATTCATTCTGAAGCACATCTACAACCAATTCCTCCCCAAGAATCAGACAGTGTATCGAACCAATTGCTACTTACAATATTCTTCAACCAATCAAAAACTGGCTTACGAATTAAAGATATTCGGAATTAGATTTTTATTCAGAACTCCCCAGTCCATAGGACAAATAATAAGAAACCCTATTACCAAATCTAATATCAGAATCGAACCTGGAAATCAGCACAACGCCATATACTCAGTATCCTGCCAATAGTTTGCCCTGCCTCATACATAGAAGAAACCGGACGAACAGTCGCCATCAGAATCAAAGAACACATCCGCAACGTTAAAAATCACGACAGTAGATCACTAATATATCAGCACGAAGAATCCACCGGCCATCAATTTAACCTACAGGATGTGAAATGTTATTTTCAGAACATATTTTCAAAATATAATATACTCATTCTGGAATCACTAATTTCAAATAATAATAGCAGCATAAACCGAAGAATCGGTATACCACAGCAGTATCAACACACATCACGAAGATAAATCCATAGTCTTTACCTACTTGAGTTATGATCTGTCATCCATTCTTCAAAAGATTTCTTTAATATTTTATTTGTAATTAAAAATGAATCATGTTTTCAATAGTTTTTGCATAGCATATTTTATAAATTTTATTTCCGTTATAAGTAAATGAGTTTTAGGATATATAAATTTAAAGTATTTCTCAGAGAGAATTTAAAAACTTTTTTCAAGTGTAAATATGTAAAATACCTCCTACATCTCTCTCTATATATATATTGTAGGAATTTGTGAAACAATTGGCCTGATGATGAGCTAACGCTTGAAAGCTTGCTATTTTTATTTAACAAATAAACTTTTTGCAATTCTATTGATATATACAGTTTAAATTCCTTTGCAATTATTTCACAATCTAACTCAATTAAAATATAGTACCCAATAGAGAGATGTGTCCAGGTGGCCCCTCTCACCAACTTCCCCGACGAAGCGGTGAACTCCTCCTCAAGATTCCTGCTGGAGAAACACGCCAATTTATACAACGGGGAGTATTTCCTACAGCAGGTAGGGGCTTATGTGTATCTTTGCATGGATATCTTATAAATCATTTTATATATAAAATGAAATGATTTAAAAGCACGAATGTTTCTTTTATACATAATACAAACTTCTACTGCCATTTGTTACTGCAATATTGTTGCACCAAGTTGCAGCTTTGTTTCTTCCTTCTTGGTGTTATACACGTTTCCCGAACGGGTTTCCATACTCAAAGCAAATCAATAAAAGTAAATAAAAATAAATTACCTTTTAAAGTTATTGCGTTTATTTATTCGTTGTCTTCCTCGTAGGTCGTGATCCGCAGTCTAGGTTCTCTCTCGCTCCAATAACTAATCAAGATATATGTACAATAAAATATTACAAAAGGAATGAAACTATAAAAAGGGATGATGATAATCTAAATAATCTGTTTTAAATAAATATTAAATATCATAGAAGAGTTTCAATGAATGTAGGGCGCATTAAAATTGACGCAACAATATCTTGACTTTATAAATATTTATATAGAGAGATATTTATAACCCAGGGAGAACAGAACGCCAACTACCCGAGGAGTCCAGCTCACCAGTATGGACTAATGTTGAGCGTTTTTGCTCACGTCCTGTTTTGATTGCTGAGTTGAACCAGTTGACCAGGAAGTTCCATGCTGAGTTTGAGTCTGGGAAGCTGGCCATAGATGTAGGATTGAGGTGGGTCAGTCCAAGCAGGATAGCTGTTTGCATTCTATGTCTCAGGAAGCACTTATATACATCAAAATATATTAAGCCATGAAAGCTAAGTACAAGAGATGATGACGTGAATATATTAACTACTCTATGAATAATACATTATTCTGTTAATTAATTAATTATACATAAATTGAATATATACATTTGATATGAATATATTACAATTACTATACCATTGGGAGGTACAGTAAATCCTCTACACGATCGTATCAAGTCTTGTTCTGGTAGATTTGATGCTGTAACCAAGAGGGACACTCCCTCTTTAAATATCCTGAGTTCAACTGACCCGGTTGATGGACCTCAGCAATGGTCCCTCTCCAGGGATACGAAGGAGCTGTGTCTGTACTCATGTTAGAGTCAGCAGCAAAGGCTTCCATGTTGGGAACGGCCTCAAATTACAGGCAAAGTCAGATTTTCACCAAAGTGTGCCTGGATCATGGTGTCATGATCAACGAAAGCTGCACACCTATACCCCATTCCATGAGATCATGAACTCATGAAATTCGTGTAATCTTTACACAATGGGATAAGAAACAACAACAACAATACCATTAATACATAGCAATAACGCGCCATCTATTATTTGTATTATAATATATAATACAAATCAAAACGCGAATGTTCCTTTTCACAAATAAATCAAACTTCTACTATCCCTACTGCGATGAAACAAATATATTGGGAGGTCTTGGCTTATCAGTGGTGAACCCTCCCAGCGGTTTCGCCAATTTAATCTACCAGACCGCTTCTTTAGAGCTCTAATATATATATATATATATATATATATATATATATATATATATATATATATATATATATATATATATATATATATACTGTATTGGATCATTCTGCTTATATATGCTACACTGAAGGGTTGAATTTTAGAAATGGTATTTAAGCAAACTATGGACATAAGCTTTTAGGACAGTAGAATTACATTTAAATATTTGCATCAAGCAAATCTCTTTCGCAAACAATATATTTTTTGGAAACTATTATAGACGCGTATGATTCTTTTTAAAGATAAACACTTTCTACTGCCCTTACTGCAATGGAAAAATTAATGGGAGGGCCTGGCTCATCAGTGGTGAACCCTCCCAGTCATACGCGTCTATAATAGTTTCCAATTTTGATAACAGATGGCGCGCTAATGCATCATAATATATTTTTTCATCGCAGTAAGGACGGTAAAAGTTTGCTGTATTTGTGAAAAGAAACATTCACGTTTTGGTGTTTTTCTTTGTGTTTTTACTGTACCATGTTTCATTATAAACTTATCAGAATGGTTTGTTGTTCTTTCAGCGGCACAAAGTCCAGGTAGTGCCCATCACGGAAGTGAACTACACGTGGGGAGAACAGAACGGGAAATTCCACGTCTACGGATTGGAGAACAAGGTCTACTTTCCGAACTACCCCAGGAAGTTCTGCTGTTGCACTATCATCTAAACGTCTGATTTAGTATAGTGTACTCTTTATGATACAATATTGTAGCGTAGAAATAAGTCTTTGTATATCTAAAGATGTGAGCGTATTTATTGATGACGTCAGTCGACAATTATCAACAACTCAACAAAACTAACTACGGGTAGAGAATCTTAAGCAAGCAAGCAAAGAAATATTTTGATCATTATTTGTTGTATATATATTAATTAATTGTTCCACAGAGTGTGTGTAAGCTCACAGGTAAATAGGCGCTAACCGAAACAGAAAAAAGTTCCTTTGTTTAATATTAGTTTCCCTTTTATATTTTGTTCTCTCTCTCTTGTAAATCAATAAATATAATGTTCAATTAATAATTATTGGAATCATTTTCATTAATAATTCTAAGCAAAGTCAACATTATTTTATAAATAGAGTAATATATATTTATATAATCTGTTAAATATTTTCATTGAATAATTAAATTAAAATATAAAATATTAATTATTTCTTCGCCACAATATAATGCTTCTATGATTATAGAACGACTTTAACAAATTTTACCACAAATATTTCTTTTTTACAGAACGTAAAATCGTAATTCTATTTATTTTGGAATATTCCCATCCCTGGACACTTTTATTTTTCCGTTTATCATTACTCTTCACAATTCATCCTTTCATACTTCATCCCTAAGGATAAGAATAGTCGTTATTTCTCCTTAAAATAAATTAAGATTTTTCGTTCTGTAAAAAGAAACATTTTCGGTAGAACTTGTTCAACGTCATAGTGCACTATTGTTTACCACATATCCTTAAATTATCAACCTCTAGCTACCTCAAACCAAGCTGATAAATTTCTTTATGAAGACTTTTGATAAACGCCAAAGAGATGCTCGTCCTTTTGAATTTATATATAAGATTGTTTCAAATTCCTCGCAAATCTTACAGACTATATTTTAGAACGATTGTATTTGATTATAATATAAAATAATATTATATTAGAATATATGTGCCTTTTTTACTTTTGTTATATTGTAATTGTAATTTGTAAATAAAAAACTTAAAACAAAAACATATATTTTCTACATTTCAAATTTTTGGTTCAAAATATTAGGATAAGGCTTGTCTCTCAAATAAACTTATCATTAAAGCAGTCAAATATAAATAAATTGATTTTAAAGTCCAAAAGTAATTTAATCATAACACTCACAGAACAAAAATTATTTTTCATTTGAAACTATCATTCCACCCATAATGCCATAATGAAGCAAAAAAAAAAAAGAGGAGAAAGACCTCTTCAAAAATCCTGACTTCAACTGACCCAGTTGATAGACTTCAGCAAGGGTTCCACTCCAGGGATACAGAGGAGCTAAATCTGTACTCATGTTAGAGTCGGCAGCAAAGGCTTCCATGTTAGGAACAGCCTCAAATTACAGGCAAAATCAGACTTTCACCAAAGCGTGCCATGGTGCCATGATCAACTAAAGCTGCACCACTATACCCTATTCCATGTGATTGACTAATGGAATTTGTGTAACCATTACACCTGGGAATAAGAAACACACACACACAACAAACAACAACAATCAAAATCACTGTAGCCGTTAGTGGTATATTTTATTTATTCTCTGTTGTGTTCGAATAAATAAGCTTGAGGGATGAGTCTCTTTTAATTACATTTATTTCAAGCTTTCGGGCTCAACCGCCCTTCGACTTCGAAAGCTTGAAATAAATGTAATTAAAAGAGACTCATCCCTCAAGCTTATTTATTCGAACATAATATTATGGGATTACCTATTAATTATTTATTCTCTGTCACCTCATTGCCCAATGTGATTAGTGTTTCTTAAATGGTTCAAACACAGGCAAATTATGAAGTTGCATATCTGTAATAAGAAGAGAAGCAATACCTACAAATTATTATAACTTGTAAATTTTATTGTTGAGATTATATACAATTTCTGTACTTAATTTTCTACAAGACAAATCTCACTTTGTTCTAAGAGATCTAGCCACTCGTGCTATAATTTAACTAAATGTATTTCCATGTCCATTGGTGAATTCATTTCTCACTAAAGTTCCCCTATTTTATAGAGTAATTATCACTTTTTGGAGATGGGCATGAAAGATGTTTCCATTTCATATTGAAATGTTCTACCGTTTCAAAATAAATACAAAAGGAATCTCAAACTGATGAATAATTTATGTATAAATTGGTTTAAAATATTGGCTATAACTAATAAAATAAGTAGTAATAGATAATAATATAAATTATAATAGAATATCGTGTAGAAACTAATGTAAAAAAAAAGGTTAGAATGTAAGAAGATATGGTATTTATCATAATGATAGGACGATACTTGTCCAGTAGATTGGAGGAAGCGGAGTTTTGTTTTGGGATGAAAAGACCTCTTGGCAAAGTGATAGCCAGGATAAATGCTCTTCTCGACTTCTAGCTGCTTTGAGTATATTGTAGCAAGCTCTTTATTGTTGCACCAAAGTTTCAGCTTTGCAAGGTCATAGACCTTGGTTTCCCCCTTCTTGGTGTATACACCGAGCGGGTTTCCATACTTAAATCAAATAAAGAAAAGTAAATAAAAGTAAATTACCTTTTAAAGTTATTGTGTTTATTTATTTGTTGACTTCCTCGTAGGTCGTGATCCGCAGTCTTCGTCTAGATCCTCTCCCTCTCTCTCCAATAAACAATCAAGATACATTATATACAATAACAATATTACAAAAAGGAATGATACCATAGTATATAATGTGTTTTAAATAAATATTAAATATCATAGAATATTTTGAATAAATGTAGGGCGCATCAAAATTAATATGACAGTATAGGCCTTTGAAGAAGCTCCTGGTGGGAAAAAGGGGAGCAACGGCGGAGAGCCACCACGATATTGCGGAGTTTAGAAAGTTCCTTGTTCCACCAAGGTTTTGATGGTCTTGAAGGCTTGGACTTCTTCGTGAATGCATTGCCGGCCTCTTTTAGATAGATGATAAGGAAAATAACTACGCGATACGATGCGGTGAAGGGTGTTCACATGTCCAAACATGAAGATTCAATTCACGAACTTGTAGGTTATGAAGAAATTATTTCATCAAAATTTGTGAGGATTAGGAGATGGTTTGTAAGAGCCATCTCCTAGAGATAAGCTCTAGTGGCATGGACAGCAAGGTAGCTTGATGCTAGGATGATATCTAGGGAAGAACGTAGAGATCCATTGGACCAGGTGTAAGATGTTGGAGAACACAGAAACTGTAGGTCCATCTTTTATGCGGATTCCTCCAAACTGCCTCCACGGCGCATTAGAGAGTGCGCATTGGCGTCTATGCCAAAGATGCACAAGAAGGGGGTTCTATTTAGAGTATGTTCCAGAGTTGGTATAAAAGTGTTATCTGGTTCATTGTTAGGTTAGTATTCTGAGGCAATAACGACCGCCTGGCTGCCTAATCAAATCAGGGCAGTAATAATGTTAGGGTCATTACAGCTGATTGAGATGGGGTGGAGTTCTACTCTTATAGCTAGTTCCGCAAGGGCATAGTTATCATTAGGGATGAGGGTGACAATGTTTGAGTCAGGTCATTTAAAATTGTAGTAGATTATTTGCTCTGCTGCTATGCTGGAGAGTTCAAAGCCTTCAAAAGGTGACTTTCTGAGGTTATCTTGGAGAACTTTAAAGTATCTAGTCATTCCGGGTGTGAGTTTAGTTAATTTGGCCTTTACCAGAGAGCAAGTACGATATGTGCCATAATGATTTAGCTTCTCAAATACTGCCCCAGTCTTCTTGCAAAAATTATGGCATTTTGCATAGCATTAGGGCAAAGGTGACCCTCATGGCCAGTCGTGCCACACTTGTTGCAGATGGGTTGGGTGGCAGGGCAAGCTGCAGCACGGTGATCAAAGCTGCAGCGGCGGTGGCATTGTTTTAGGGAAATACTTCTTTCATACTGAAAAATGTGTCCTACAATGGGCATCTTACCCCATGGCTCAAAGAATTTGACAACTCGTCGTCTACCTCGAAGAAAACTGTGGTGTAGCCATGAGAGTTATCCTTCAAATGGTGAGCAATTTTGATAATCCTTGTCCCGAGAGGTTCTTGAGATCTTTGTTATTTTGAAGGCTTTCCAGGATCATGTTGTTGTTTGTGCAGCTTTCTACACCAACAAGAAAAATCTGGGATGGATAGTCAGTCTTTCAATTCAGTTTAAGGAATTGGGGATATTTTTGTTAGCTTTAAATCCCACCGCGAGAGTCGAGGAACCTTGGGTGATTTTGGTGTGGAAGACCAGCCATCCTTTATCATTGAGGAAGGCTGCAACCTTAAAGAAATTCAGGATTGAGGGGGTCTGCTTTTTGAACTTAGTATTTCAAGTGCATCCTTGGAAAGATTGTCTTATTTTATTAGCACATGTGATTCATAGGGCGTTGTAAGATTTTTAGGAACTAGTCTGCTGCTTTTTTTAAAAGTAGAATAGGTTTTGTGGTGTTTGGTATGGGTGTGGCGTTTTCTTAGGTTTTCTCTTTGAAGGATTGATACTTTTTTGGCGTGATTTATCTCTTTATAAACATCAAGGATTATATCCCCAGTTCCTTTCAGAGCCCATCTCACCAGGGCTAGCGTTGACTGGAGTTGTTATGCAGTCATGTCGTTCAACTATGTCAGCCATTTTTCTAGTAACCATCTGATGGATAACTTTGTACTGGTTGAACTCTAAGTTGCAATGAGGCTCACAGTTTCGCGAGCGTTTCACGCTTCTTCCAGAAAAGCAGATGATTCACAATCCATTACAGCTATAATCGCTCATTTTTGTATTCCTAATATTGGTTGTCTCTCCAGAATATCAACAAGAACCGCAAGATGTCAAACATACTATTAAGAATAAACTAAGATATCTATATGTACCTGAAGACTTTTGAATCTACTGATATCAGGTCCAAGCATCGAGTTGGTGCTCTTTATAGGGGAAGGCTATGTGGCAAAAAAAATCTTATATTTTAATTTATTATCTTAATTATTTTCAAAGATTAATGTGTATTTTCATATATTTTGTCATTTACCTCTTTGATCTACATATTTAACCAGTTAATATTCCGGGATAGTTGGTGTTCTGAGCTCCAGGAACCAAGGTTATAAATATATCTCTCTAGCCAGTTGAATTTACAATGCTGTGGTAAAATTTCTCATTCTGTTGTTGTTTCCCGATCACCGCTCTTCTTCAACGCTCCGACGCTCTCCCGCCATGGATTCCTGCAAGAAGAAGAAGAAGAAGAAAGCCAGCAAGCCCTCTCAACCCTCGGTGGACATCGCGGCTCTTGTTGAAGAAGACAACATGATCATCTCCCACCACTACCAAATCCTTCAATCGCTCGGCCAGCCCTCCCTAGCAGCTCTTCACCTGGACCTTGTCCGCTTCATTGAGCAGCGGACGGAAATAATCAAGTGCCTAGTTATGGATGTGAAGAACCTCGCTGGTACCATGAATGACTTCCTGGAGCTGGATGATATCATGGATGCCCAAATGCCCACGAAAACCTGCCAGACCACTCAAACTGGCCCTGCTCCCACCTGCAAGGACTTTAGCGCTCAGACCGAGCCCATCAAGCCTGCCACCCCCGCTCCAGCTTCTGTCCCTGTGGCAGCACCTGCTCCCAAAAAGCCAGATCCTGCTGTAACCAAGAGGAAGCAGCCAGAGTCGTCAAACCCGCCCGGTAAGAGGACCAAATCACTGGTTCCAGCCAAGCCTGCATCTTCCCGCGCCCTCAAGCCTGCCGTTGCCAAAGGCACATTTAATAGAGAGAAATCTGCAGCCCACATCGTGGTTATTGCAGATAACCCGCAGGCTGACCCACGGGACATTCTCAAAGCTGTCCGCGCTGCCCACACTCTGCCCCAAGGCGTCTGGGCGTCTCTGCGCACCAAGGGAAAACTGGTGCTGCACTCCAACACTCCAGAGGCCATTCCTACTCTCAGCTCTGCTCTGGACAACAATCTCCAAGGCCTGAAAGTCCGGGAACTGAGGCAATTCCTCACAAGAATCTGCCTCTTCAACGTGAAGGCGGAAACCGCGGATGAGGACATTGTCAAGGCCTTCCTTTCCACCGATGCCCTCAGCCAGCTTCCTAGGAACAAGTATGTCCGAGTGGCACACAGATCTCCGACCAGAAATGGCACCTGCTAGGCCTTCATCGAGCTAGACTTGGCTTCCTACAAGGCCATTGGAAGACGCGGCAGGATCATTGTGGACCAAGTGATCCTGAACTACGAGGAGTCTGTCCGCGTCTGCTACCGCTGCTGTGGCTACGGCCACAACGCCGATAGGTGCACCAAGGCTACGGTCACCTGCTTCCACTGCGCCTCTGGTGACCACCAAGGCCGAAGTTGTCCAACTCTCGCCAACCCGCGCACGGCCAAGGGCGCCAACTGCTCAGCCAAGGGTCTCTCTGCCGACCACGAGGCAAGATCAATGTCTTGCCCAACTGCCAGAGCTAGAGCTGCAAAGTTCTAGTCCTCTCGCTTTCTTCCTACCTCCTGACCTCCGCGAACCCAATCCGGCCTAACCTGCCTCTTCCCTAACGGAGATCCTGTCTCTAGCCACCAGCCTGGTGATAGTGGTTTATATATATTCCGCTTTACGCGGCCATTGAGGCTCGAAAATCATTTTATTTTGGTTAGCAGCTCGTAAATAAATATATTTCCAGATTGAATTTTAGTCGCCGAATCGTGCTGACATAACAAATAAATATTTTTAGCATAATCACAATCTGTCTAGTCACTCACTACTACGCTACAGTGTAGAAAAATTGATATAGGCTTAGCAAAATACGATGTTTCTTTCTTAGGATTTTTAGTTGTTTTTGTACTCACTTATGTTGTAGTTACGAAGACATCCCTTTAGATATAAACAAATATATATTTATTTAAGGAACGACTTGTTCCATTACAATTGTTAAAATAAGCTAGCGATAAACATAACAGAAGGTTGAAGCGTAGAAGTTGGAAGTGTCGTAATAGTAGTGACGTAGATCGATGATGATTAAAGTCAAAGTTTGCGTAACAATTCCCTCCTTACTTTGTCTTTATTCCCACGATGCTGAGGTTCTCCAGGTGTTTCTTCATCTGGTCTCGGGATAGGTCCTTTGTGAAGATATCCGCCTCCAGGTCCTGGGATGGCTTGTACAGTAGGCAGATGTCTCTGGATTCATAACAGTCTTTCAAGAAGTGGTACTTTCTGTTGATATGTCTACAGCGACTGCTTTGTTTAGGGCTGGAGATCCAGTTGATCAATGACTGACTGTCTGTATAGATCGCAGTTGGTTTTTCCATGAAATTCCATTCTTCCAGCTCTCGTAACAGGTTTATTATCCACTTGATTTGACAGCAGCTTTCACAAGCAGCTATCATTTCCGCTTCCATTGTGCAGAGGGCGACGAGTGGTTGTTTACTACTTTTCCAGTCTATAGTTGCTTCGCCGAGCTTCAATACATATCCGCCGTAGGATTTTCCATCATGAGTGGTCGACCAGCTGGCATCGGTGTAGGACTTCAGGATTCCAGTCTTTCCTCTTTCAAATTTCACTCCTAGGTCAATTGTTCCTCGTAGGTATCTCATCACTCTTTTGATTGCTGTCCAGTGCATCTGTTTTGGTTGTCTGGAGTACTGTGAAAGTTTGCTAGTGATGTAAGCGATGTCGGGTCTGGTGTTAACAGCTAGAAACATTAGCATTTCAAGGGCTTCTTGGTAAGTGTGCTGATCACAATTGTCATCTTCAATATGATTGTCCAAATTGATTTCTTTGGAACCTGGTGTTGGAACTTCCTTACAATTTTCCATTCCATATTTCTGCAATATTTGTTGTACATAGTGGCTTTGCTGTAGCGAAATTCCCTCCTTGTCTTGTATGATCTTGATTCCCAAAAACATGCCTTTACATGTTACATCCTTTATTTCCAGGTGATGTCTCAATTTATTGATGAATCTGTTTGAGGTATCTTCAGAATCTGAGACAGTGATAAAGTCATCAACATATATCCCTACATAGAAGTATTTGTCTTCATTCTTCCATTTAAATAAGCAAGAATCAGATTTAAGTTTTTCCAGTCCACATTCATGAAGTACTTGACTGAATTTCTCATACCACGATCTTCCGGATTGAGGTAGACCGTAAATACTTTTGTTGAGTTTGCAAACTTTGTTTCTGTCTTGGACAAATCCAGCAGGTTGTTCCATGAATATTGTATTTTCAATGTTTCCATTTAGATAGGCTGCTTTCACATCAAATAGTTTAATGACTGAATCTTTTGTTGCTGCCATTGACAAAATAGTCCTGAGGGTGGCATTTTTAATTACAGGGCTGAAACTTTCGTTGTAATCTCTTCTTGGGATTTGGTTGTATCCCATTGCAACAAGTCTAGCTTTGTAAGTTTTGTTTTCTTGGTCTTTAGATATTTTGAACACCCATTTACTTTTGACAACTTTAGCGTTTACAGGTCTAGGTACCAGTTCCCATACTTGATGCGAGTACATGTTCTGTATTTCCTCAAGCATTGCGTTCTCCCAATGTTTCTTGTCTTCGCATGCGATGGCTTCTTCATAGTCTTTCGGAATGGTTTCATTCGTAGTAGCCAGAACGTAGTCATCGAATCTTTTAGGTATTGTTCGAGTTCTTTGTGGTCTGTCTGATCCACTTGACTCTGTCTGTCTGTTGATCATGGTATCTGGTGCTGGCTCTTCAATATCAACATCTGATAGAACATGATTGTCCAGTTGTTCATCCTCCTGAATGAAGAAATATGTGGCAGTGTCCGTATTATTATCACTCTGTTTTTCTTCCGAGATGACATTATTGTTCTCTCTGAAGTGAATGTCTGCGGTTTCAAGAATGACTCTCGCTGTGATATCAAATACTCGATAAGCTCTTCTGCATTTTGAATAGCCTACAAATATTCCTCTCTTAGATTTAGCTTCTAGTTTGTGTCTTTGATGATACTCGAGTTTATAGAATACTTCACAACCAAATCTCATGATGTGAGAGACGGATGGCTTTTTACCTTTCCATTTTTCCATAGGGGTAGTGTCTGGGTCATTGGTTGTGGGAGTTAGATTGTACAGATATGCAGCTGTATTCACAGCTTCTGCCCAGAAGTGTAGGGGTAATTGGGAGTCTGCCAGAAGTGTTCGGCCTTTGTCTAATAGTGTTCTGTTAGCTCTTTCAACTCTCCCATTGCTTCTTGGGGTGTACGGTGTAGTTAGTTCATGTTTAATTCCTTTGGATTCTATGAAGGTTTCAAGGTTTTTATTGATAAATTCTGTTCCGTTATCTGTTCTAAGTCGTTTTAGTTTTGAGTTTAGCTCGTTTTCTCTCTTTACAATAAACTTCTTCAAAATTTCTCCTGCTGAGAGTTTATATTTGAGAAATTCTGCAAATATTCTCCTAGAAAATCCATCTACGATGGTCAAGAAATATTTACTTCCGCCCAAGGAGTTTATTCTCATTGGACCACAGAGATCGACATAAATGGCTTCAAAGGGGTAACTTTCCTGATTGCTATCTGTGTGAACATAGGGTACTTTGGTCATTTTTCCCAAGGAGCAAGCATCACATGGATCAAGGGTACCATTTATAGAGTTCAAGCCTTTTAGAAGATTGTTTTTCAAAATCAGGTCTAATTTGTTGTCACTAGGATGTCCTAACCTTCTGTGCCATGCAGTCCTAGAATTGTCCTTTGAAATCAAGCAATGTTCATTTGGAACATGAGTTGCTTCAGATAAACGTGATAGGTTCAATGTGTACATGTTACCACCAAAAGTGCCTGTTGCCTGTTCCTATTAGCTTGTCATCAGAAGAGTATATGTATGCTCCTTCAGAATTCAAAAGAACAGAGTTCCCTCTTCTTACTACGCTTGGAATGGACATTAGATTTCCTTTCAGGTGTGGTACATGGA
The DNA here is from genome assembly GCA_030710605.1 of Cordylochernes scorpioides. NCBI lineage: Eukaryota > Metazoa > Arthropoda > Arachnida > Pseudoscorpiones > Chernetidae > Cordylochernes > Cordylochernes scorpioides. The sequence goes on along the minus strand of CP092865.1, from coordinate 115,461,323 downwards.
GGACATTATGCAGGGTTACAGCGTTGTTAAGTTTGCCCTTACCTTGTACAGTAGCTTGGATTGAAACTGATGAGGCAGATTCGATGTGTCTCCCTTCTTCCGCCACTTGTATGCTTCTTCTATCTTCCGTCTTGTGCTCGATCCATTCACCATGGGAAGTCATGTGGCTTGTGCACGCAGAATCAATTGTCCACACGTCCTGAGTCGTCGGGCGTTCCTCCCTTGTGATTACATGTAATGCGTATTCTGAAGTGGAGTCTCTTCGTTGGGATGGTTCCTCCATTCGTTCTTGGATTGCTGATCTGGCTGTGTCCTTGTTTTGTTTTGGTCCTTTATGGTAGTTCCTTGTACTGGCCATGTTATTTTTATTTGTTGTATTCTTTTGATTTCCTTTGTTGTTAGGGTTGAACCAACAGTCTTTCTTGAAATGTCCATTTCTTTTGCAAATGAAGCATGACTTTTCTTTGAATTGGTTGCCTGATGATCTGAAAGCATTTTCATGATTTTTGCTTCTGTCCTGTCTTTTCTTCTCGAAATCCAGTATAGTTTGTCTCAAGTCTGGTAAGGAGATTTCTCTATTTATTGACAGTGCTTCTGTGATCGTGTCAAAGTTAGGTGTGAGTCCTTCAACAATGTATCGTACAAGTTCACTTTCTGTTACAGTCTTTCCTAGCTGGGTGATCTCTTGTGCCAGTTTCTGTGCTCGTACAATATACATGTTAACATTTTCATTTGGGTTCAATTTTAGTCTGACTAGATCCAACATTAGGTCTATCCTTTTATTTTCTAGAGATCCTTCAAACCTTTTCTTTATGTCGTACCAAATTCTTTTGGCCCTTTTATCGCCTCGAAAGATGATTGTTAAGTCATCCGAAAGTGACAATATTATTAGGCTGTATGCTTCCCGATTCTTTTTCTTCCAAATATCATATTCTAGTTTATTATTTGTAAAGTCTGGCTCGTCATTAACAATTACGTCCTCGAAGAGATCTTTTGAATCTAGAATTGCTTCCATTTTCATGGACCGCGTTGTATAGTTGTTTTCTGTTAACTGTTCGATTTTTGCTAAGTTATATGTATCCATTGTTATTCAACTTTTTCTTTCTAAATTGGCGGTTAGTCCAATTATTTAATTTCTTTTTGATTTAAATGGATCAATTGGCGGTTAGTCCAATTCGCGCGCCCAAACCACGCTCTGCTACCAAATTGATATAGGCTTAGCAAAATACAATGTTTCTTTCTTAGGATTTTTTGTTGTTTTTGTACTCACTTATGTTGTAGTTACGAGGACATCCCTTTAGATATAAACAAATATATATTTATTTAAGGAACGACTTGTTCCATTACAATTGTTAAAATAAGCTAGCGATAAACATAACAGAAGGTTGAAGCGTAGAAGTTGGAAGTGTCGTAATAGTAGTGACGTAGCATCGATGATGATTAAAGTCAAAGTTTGCGTAACAAAAATGAATATTTTTGTCATTTAAAAGTGAAATGTTGTCTGAAAATTGCAAAATCTATATAGAAATTCATATTTTAATACAATTTGTTAATTTTATAATTATCAGATTTAGATTTTGCTAATAAAGTGTAAATTAAATATTTGATCTGCATTTTTAAAACTAGATATACTTCGAGTTATATCCTGCGCATGGAATGTGGGAACGGTCACTGGGAGTTAGGTTTTGAAAGTAGCACTCAGGCTCTGACTTAGAAACATGAAAATGGACAATAGCTGTGCAGCATCTTCGTACACATTTATTTTTAGCAAATCTTTATTGTCTTAGTAAAGTCTGATACAGCCTTTTATTGTTTATTTGCGAAACGCCAAAAAGTGACAAAAACAAATCAAAAAGGGATGATGATAACCTGCGTCTTGCAGATTAACATTTTCATAGAAACATATATATATATACATATTTATTGCTAGCTATATATCACCATCTTCTCTCTTCAAACACGAAATCTCACAGGCGGTCTCCTCGCTCGAGGTGGGTTCCGCCTTAGGACAGGACCCTCCTCTTTCAAGGCCTCGGGGTCCAGCGAGCGAAGAGGCTCCAATGACTTTCCATCGTCTGTATCACTCTGAACCTCTGAATCTTGATCCGACCGCTGGCTAGTTAGTCCTGGCGACAGCGACTCCATATAACCTCTGTCTCGTACAACCTCCGAGATTATGGCACTGGGACCTGCTCCTCTTGAGTGCTCGGGTTGACGCTCTCCATCTCCACTCTCATCTTCCTCACCATTCCTCCACCTTTTTCTAATTTGATCCCTGTGATAGGCCTTTACCTGTCCGTGGATCAAAATGGTGTAGACTCTAGTTCCCTTCTTGCCCACAATTTTTCCTGGGATCCATTTATCACCACCTCTAAAGTTTTTACACCACACTAAATCATCTATCTGGAATTCTTCCAAATGGGTTCGCCGATTATACTTCATTTGCCTGGCTTGCTGGTCCCTAACTCTAGATGCCAAGCTGGGATGTATCAACGATACTCTGGTTCGAAGCGCACGCCCAATAAAGAGCTCTGATGGAGTCTTTCCCGTTGTCACATGCGGGGTGCTTCGATATGCCAGAAGAACTTTTGATAAGGTGTCTTGAATGGTATCCCCAATTTTCCTTTTATTTTTATCCAGGGCAGTCTTAATTGTTCTAACCGCTCTTTCAGCCAAGCCATTACTTTGCGGGTGGTACGCCGGGATCAATGTTTGTTTAATTCCATTTCCTTCCAGAAAACCTTTCATTTCACTACCAGTAAACTGAGGTCCATTATCAGATACAAGTTCCTCCGGTAAACCATAGGAAGAAAAAAGTCGCCGTAGTTGCTCAATGGTTTTGCGTGTGGTGGTCTCTCTCATTGGGATGGCTTCGATCCACTTCGAATGACTATCTACTACTATTAATAAATTAATGTTTTCCTTATTTGCAAAATCAAAGTGGATTCTTTGCCAAGGTCTGGTTGACCATCTCCAGGGTTGCCATTTTCCTTTATTTGGCCCATCCTGGGATTGCTGACAGCTTCTGCACTTATTCACCAAAAACTCGATTTGGGTATCTAGATTTGGCCACCAAAAATGTGATCTTGCTACAGCCTTCATTTTGTTCATACCGGAATGAGTCTCATGAAGACAGTTCAACATTTTTATTCTGAGAGATGGTGGAATGACAACTCTCATTCCCCAAACCAAACACTCCCCATCTACAGTTAGCTCAAGTTTCCTTTGAAAATAAGGTCTGAGGTGATCAGCCACCTTTTCAGGCCAGCCTTGCTGAGTATAAAATTTGGCTAATGAGAGCACTTCGTCTTTTTCAGTTTCCGTGGCAATTTCCTCTGCTGTGATCGGCAATTCTTCCTCATAGGATAAAGTATAGACATTATTTAATCTTGGAATTTCTTCACAGCCCACAGGAAAACGTGACAGAAGATCTGCATTCCCATGGTCTTGAGTTCTTCGAAATTTAATATCGTAAGTATAAGCTGACAAAATAAGCGCCCAACGCTGCAATCTTGAAGTAGATAAGGTGGGGATTCCTGATCTTGAGCCCAAAATGGTCACCAATGGCTTATGGTCTATAATAAGAATAAATTTTCTTCCATAAATAAATTGATGAAACTTGGTAACTCCATAAATAATGGCTAGAGCCTCCTTCTCAATCTGAGAATAATTTTGTTCTGCTTCCGATAAAGTCCGTGAGGCAAACATAATCTGTCTCTCCTGGCCTTCTATAATATGTGACAACACAGCGCCCACTCCAATCTGCGATGCATCAGTGGCCAAACACAATGGCAAAGTCGCATCATAAGGGACTAGCACCCTCTCAGAGGTAATGCTATTCTTGCACTTGTCAATGGCCTCTCCACATTCCTTTGTCCAAACCCAAGGACGTTTTTTGTGAAGAAGCTCATGGAGAGGCTTCAAAAGCTCTGGCAAATTGGGTATGAACTTCCCATAAAAGTTTACCAAACCAAGAAATGACCTTAATTCAGAGATATTCGTAGGCGTTTTGGCCTTCTGTATTGCTTGTACCTTATGATCTAAAGGTCTGATGCCCTCTCCCGTGACAAGATGTCCTAAATATTCAATTTCTTTTTGCAAAAATAGGCATTTTTCTTTCTTTAGTTTGATATTATACTTCGCCAAGCGAGCAAATATAGTCTTCAACAACGCCAGATGTTCTTCAATTGATGCTGTGGCTATAAGGACATCATCAATATAACAAATTACGCCTCCTATACCCGACAAAACCCTATCCATTACAGATTGAAAATAACTGGGCGCATTTGCCAATCCAAATGGCATTCTCTTAAACCTGAAAAGCCCTTTATGAGTATTTATCGTTAGTAACGGTCGGGTGCCTGGGTCCACCTCTAATTGCAGATAAGCGTTCCTCAAGTCCAATTTAGAAAAGTATTTTCCCTTGGCCAATGTGGAGAATAAATCTTGTTGTGTGGGAAGGGGATAGGCCGCAGTGTCCAAATATTTATTTAGAGTTACCTTGAAGTCGCAGCAAATTCTGATCTCTTTATTTTTCTTCGGCACTACAACCACTGGAGTGGCCCATTTACTGCTCGCCACCTCACATAGATAACCCTTAGCCACCATTTTGTCTAATGCTTCAGTAACTGCTGGCCTAATGGCGAAAGGCACCGGGCGAGCCTTATGGAAAATTGGATTCACATCACACATGTTTACTGAAAATGTGAAACCTTTTATTGGTTCAGTTGTCTCCACAAATAGGGCTTGATTTTCCTTCAAAATTTCCTCAATGGTAATTTCCACAGGCATATGTTTTACCGCGAAACAGCCCAATTTCAATCTATTTATCCATTCTCTTCCCATCAAAGCCCTCTTTTCTCCTTTCACCACCAACGCTCTAAGTTTGTAAGTAATATCTTGACACTCCACTTTGACATTGATTTTACCCAGAATGGGTACCACGGTACCATCATAAGTTCTTACAATAATACTCGCTTTTTCCAATTTCAAGTGTTGAAGACTATTTTTAAAATCCTTTTCTGATATCAGTGTTAGACCACTACCCATATCCATTTCAAATTTAATAAAGTTTCCTTCTACTTTTAACTCCATCAGATAGGGAGGGTCACTTGAGGCAAAATTAATTTTATACTCAGGTATCGTCACGCTCATAATTTTCTGGACATACTCTTCCTCCTCTTCTTGGTCTCCTATCTGATGTATATTTCCCCCGGCTGATTCTGATGTTGCCTTAGATTTCTTCTACTGCTCCAACATATTGAGGCAATGTGTCCTTTTTTATTACACTTGAAGCATATCGCCTCCTTAAATCTACATAGTTCTTTATGCAGTTTACCACAATGTTTACATTTGCCATTCTGGAAATTTGATTCAACCTTGCGTTCCATCCTCAACTTATCTACACAATCTTCACCCTGCTCCAAATGAAATAATTTTGTATTTTTCTCGGCCGCTTCCATAGATAATGCTATCTCAATTACTTTAGCTAAAGAAATGTCGCCCTCCGACAAAATTCTAATTTGTATTTTGGCAATATATAACCCACAAGCCATTTTATCACGTAAAGAATCCTCCAGAAAATTTCCAAAGTTGCATGAGGAAGCCAAACGCTTAATTTCCACCAAGTAATCCAAGATGCTTTCTTCCTTTAATTGCATTCTTTAAAAAAAATGAACCTCTCTACTACAATTGAGCGCTTTGGAGAGAAGTGCCTTTTCAAGATATCTATTAGGTTATCAAAAGTTTTATCTTTAGGTAGAATAGGACTGCACAAATTCTTCAAAACACCATAAGTTTTACTTCCCATGAGGGTTAGGAGATAAGCCTTTTTCTTCTCATCCCCTGCCTCCTCCAATATGAGAAACTGTTCCAATCGTTCATAAAACGTTTCAAAAGTTTCAGTTTCCTCATTATATTCCTTAAATTGGTAACTAGCCATTTTATTTCACTCTTTCTTAAATTTGCATCCTAAAACTTTGCAATTTGTGTCTTTTAAAATTAACTTTCAATTATATGCAAAATCAAAGATATTTTCTAAAAATATTTACTTCAAAATTCGAGGGTACTTACTCTTATATCCTCGTCGCCAAATGCAGCATCTTCGTACACATTTATTTTTAGCAAATCTTTATTGTCTTAGTAAAGTCTGATACAGCCTTTTATTGTTTATTTGCGAAACGCCAAAAAAGTGACAAAAACAAATCAAAAAGGGATGATGATAACCTGCGTCTTGCAGATTAACATTTTCATAGAAACATATATATATACATATTTATTGCTAGCTATATATCAAGCTGAATTCCCTACATATGTATAACTCAACTACAATATCAAGAATAAGAAATATATATATTGAGTTTGCGGAAAGTTTGACCAGAATATAATGGATATCTTGGATAATTCACTGCAATGATATAAGCATGGTCCAGAGAGAAATGTCATCAATAATAAAAATATAGCAACAAAACAATATATTCAAAATAATCAGATTAAAATATAAAATTCTAAATTATATTCTCACTACAAGTACTTACATAGTTCACTTTTAACCAAAAGCAATTTACTTAGCGACCTTCCATTACCAGTAAAACGCTATTTTACATAGAATACTCCATTCGTCTATTCAGGAAAATAATTTTAAAAAATTCAGTGAGGGAGATACAATATGCCATTTTCGGGCATTAAAAAAAAAAAATAACACACAAAATAAGAATTCCAGAAAGTCATTTTGTAGAAATTTGTTCAGAAGTTTAATTCAAAGCGAGTAAAATAATTTCAAATTATTTTGCTTCACAGTAAATTATATAGAATAAGTTTCCAATTTTTAACGAAAGTTATTCACATAAATATTAGCATATAAATTCAATAAAATGTTAATTTTCAGTTTTCCTTCTATGAAATTATTTTGAGTATTTTTTTGTTTGTTTTATTAATCGAGTGATTTCATTGGGTAAAGCAGTAGCAAACTTTAGTCTAACTTAATCCGAAACCAAAATTGTCTTGCTCCGCCCATCGCACTTTGGTTAACGTAAGATCTTTTGAAGTTTATTCTTAGCCATTTATCTTGGTAAGTAAATATTTTAATATTTATATGGATACTTATAGGCGACATAGGAAGTTCTGGCGACAAAATTGCACCACTCCTTTGTTTAAAAATGCAATTACCCTACCTTGGCTCACCACTGGAATATTTATTTCCGCCAACACAATCGAAATAGGATATTATCCTAAACATAAATATATAAATTAAGAATAACCAAATACATTTATTTGTGTTTTTGTCTATTTTGGTATCAGATAAATTATTTTGCCTAGATGGTTGGAAGTGGCGATGACAATCCAAAATATATCTACCAAAAATAAAGCCAGAGATCTTTGGAACAATTCTTCAATTGTATATTATGTTAACATTTCAAAAATATATCGACAGAATAGATATTTGAACAAAATATAATTTCGTTTGGAATATTAAAAAGTATAAATTTATCTACGAATTAAAGAATTATAATACAGTCGAACTTGGATAATTCGAACCCCAAGGGACCATAAAAAAAATTCGAATTATCCAAAAATTCGAATTAAAAACGGAAATTTTATTTATTTCAAATTCTAGGGACCAAGATAAATATTCGAATTAAAAAGGTTTTCGAATTAAAGAAGTTCGAATTATCCAAGTTCTACTGTAATAATATTTTGTGTGTGAAAAATTCATTTTGAGTATTATTTTTTTAACAATTCGGCATCCACACAATTTTTCCCCTCAAATCCAAATAACTCTTTAACCAAGTATTTAAAATATATTTTACAGATTCTATTAATGTTTTAAACATTCCTAGACATTTTTTAACACTTTGAATTTATGATAAAGGGCATGAAAGAGTATTATAGTTGAATACCTAAATATACATATTGTTAAACCAAAACCATTCTTAGGCTAAAAATACCAGGTTTCCAGGGATAAGTTTCTTCTTCGTCTTTCTTATCTCCACTCAATCATATTAACCCTCGAGCGCGCGCGCTAAAAATGTAACGTACTTGCGCGCGCTGGGTGAAATTTACCCGATATTATAATTACATATTTTGAATATAAATATTAACTGAGGAAAAACAAAACCTTTTCTATTTCAAAGTAATAACATTTTAATTTTCAAAAAAGGCAATTATTAATAAAATATTTATATTTTTACACAGATTAAACATTTTAAAAACTCTTCTTGAATAATCCTCAAAATTGGTAAAGGCATATAAAATATGAAACTATTGCTCCTTTTCAATATTAAATATATAAAATTCCATGAGAATATTTTAGACAAATCATTGCAAACTGCAATTGTATGTCCTTTATAAATTGGTTTTGCACATTTATGGCACAAAGTCGAGGTCTTCCTGTCCTTACTGGAGGGACACACTACATCTGGTAGGAAGCTTTATCTTGCGGTTCCTGACCTTCTTTATGGCTAGAAGTGCCTTCTAAAAATAATTGAAATAAATATTTAGAGTATACATTTATGATTTGAATTAACTTATCTGTAAAAAAAGAAAATTTTTAATAGTCTTTTAGGCAGTGAAGACATGATTTTTCTTTGATTTAGTTGCTCTTTGATGAGTTCAAGGGCCAAACACTTCAAGAATTTTCTTCAAAAGAGCTTCTAAAGGTGTATTTTAATTTTTTGCTTCTTCACCTTTCAAGCTTAGTAAATGTGTAATGACATTAGGCGTTTTCAGCTTTACTGTTTGTGAAGGACAATTTTTGAACCATTTGATTTTCGAGGCTCTCCCTATATAAAAATGTGTTTGTGGGATAATTCCCTTATTCCACAAAATTCCTATATCTGAATATATTCCAGTGTCACTTCCATAAAAATGTTCATTTAGATGATCTTCAATATCACCTTCTACAATAATCTCTTCTTGATCTAATAAATATGACCTTCTTCCCTCCATTTTATATAGAATTATAGGCTGATAAATATATCAACCTATTATAGTTAATTTTTAAATTATTAATTCGAATTATTTATCTCACTTTAAAAAATGTTATAAAAAAAATGCAACAAAAAAATTACGTGAGTGCGCGCGCCGGGTAATTTTTACCCGACAGTGACAATAGATGGAATTTCAGTGGGAGCTGTCAAAATGTGAAACCAAAACTTTATACTAATTGATGAGTCAGGAAGCTAAACGAAACCACATCTCCGCCAACCGATATTTTATTGGTTAATTCTCCATTCAAATGTTGCCATGGGTAATTTTCACCCGGCGCGCGCAATGCCGGGTTAAGGTATCAAGCTTGTAAAGCTTGTTGATGGTGTCTGCTGGGGATGAGTCTTCTTCTTTCTTATCTCCACTCAATCATATCAGGGTATCAAGCTTGTAAAGCTTGTTGATGGTGTCAGCTGGGGATGAGTCTCTTCTTCTTTTTTATCTCCACTCAATCATTTTAAGGTATCAAGCTGTAAAGCTTGTTGATGGTGTCTGCTGGGGATGAGTCTTCTTCTTTCTTATCTCCACTCAATCATATCAGGGTATCAAGCTTGTAAAGCTTGTTGATGGTGTCAGCTGGGGATGAGTCTCTTCTTCTTTCTTATCTCCACTCAATCATTTTAAGGTATCAAGCTGTAAAGCTTGTTGATGGTGTCTGCCGGGGAAGAGTAGAGCTCATCAATGGATGAGTCAATACCGTCAATATTGTGTTTTTGGGTTGTAGGTTGAAAATAAAATTCTTCTAATCCCTTGAAGCCTAATCTTTTCAACTTAATAACTGATACAGGGGAGTATTTTCATTACCACAGGTTTGCGAATTTCAACAAATTGCCAAAAAGGTATAAGACGTCGCTACTCTTTTTAACTAATTGTTTAAAGTAGTTTTCAGGCAAGTCCTTCCTTCAGCAAACTAAAACAGCAAACAAGAGGAGTATTTTATTGAAACTAAGATCTCTTGTTGGTATTTTAAACAAATATAACTGAATTATTATAAACAATTTAAACAATTATATTGATTCTTCTAATCAATTGTTACAAAGGTGGAAAAAATATAATGAAATAGTAAATAAAGGGTAGATAAAATGTAGGGGAATATATATAGTTGAACAAATTTCTTCAGCAAGGAAGGTTTCCCCATCTTGAGAGAGTCCTCCTCTAGACAAGGTCTTCACTCCTCAGTTCCACGCCGAGGAAGTACTTATAGATGTGGGTCTTGGTAGACATCAGGATGGCCAAGGTGTCATCGTCTAGGCCATGCCCGAAGACCCAGCCCTGCAGGTCAGGGGGGATGATGGTAAATGCCTCCCAAATGAGAAACCTGAACCATCTTCTTTCTTATCTCCACTCAATCATATTAGGGTATCAAGTTGTGACCCTTGATGGTGTCTGTTTGACAACCATCATGACTGGGTGAAGTATAATGCGTCTGCCTTTGTCATTTAGACTGGGAGCACTACTCAGTGGCAGGCCAACTTAGTTCCAAAAGAAATGACCGCCTCTGACATGAGGAACAGATGTGTCATGTACAGCTGCTCCTAACATGGAGTATAAACACTGCTCATCCTGTATCCCTGGATTAGGAGCCCTTACAGGGTACTATCAGCTAAGCCCAGGTTTTTTAGCAAGCTTGTTACTGCTCCCCCTCCTCCTTTTTCATCCGGGCTTGGGACCGGCAAGGGCGGGGATGCTTGATACCCTGATATGATTGAGTGGAGATAAGATTGAAGACCCAGATTCTTGAAAAAGTCTAAACCGACCAGTGATTGAAAATAACTAGACGGAGCTCTTTGGTACATTTGTAAGTGCAAAAGTCGAACTGATATCGACATATATAGACATGTGGTGCACTTACAGTAAAAGCAATTGGCCAACTTCTACCTACTATGATGATCATGGCCTGTACCACGTGTACTAGGGATAATAATAAGGAAAAACTTTTGAAGATCATTTGTTGGAAGTTGATTCAGATACAAACACAGCCACATCACCAATAGTTTAACTCCCGACGTTTCAATGACTTCTTGTCACTCTCTTCAGGGGAATGCTTACTTTGAATCCTTATTATACTTATATACATGAACGATTTTCTTAAATACATGTAAAACGTCACGTATCTATTGATGTTTTTCAGAAATATCCCTGTGTGTAGGGGGTCGGTGGAAGGCTGGTTAAACCGTTTGGTTTTCGACCACTACGACCCGGGTTCGATTCCCGCATTGGACACTTTTTTTTCTGATTTTATAAAAAAAAATGCTCCAATGGTCCCCGATTCTTGCAACAGTACAACCCCACCAGCGAGTGCAAGTTACCAAACGGGGGCTCTGGCACATTTGTAAGTGCCAAGTCGAACTGCTTTTCAAATGTGTAGACATGTGGTGCGCTTACAGTAAAAGCAGTCGCTAACTACCCACCATGATTATCATGGCCTATACCACGTGTACTAGGGATAATTTAAAAAAAATCATGTAGGTATATAGGTAGAACTAAGATTCAAAGTAACCATTCCCCTGAAGAGAATGACAGGATGTTACTGAAACATCGGGAGTTGAACTATAGGTTAATGTGGCTGTGTTTGTATCTGAAATAACGAAAAAGGTCCTGAGCTTGGTTCTATAGGTCAAACTCTCAGTTACATCATAGAAGTTGTCATTTGGTCACAAAGTAATAAGACCAAATCCAAATAAATAAATAGTGTGTGACTTTTCAGCACAGTTACTATCTTAATTCAGTACCTTTGTCTAAAGATGGTAACAATGCTGTTTCCGAAACGTCACACACTATTTATTTATTTGGATTTGGTCTTATTATCTTGTGTTCTCTCTGCCATTTGTATGACAATGGAAGTTATGCTTTTATCATTTAACATTGGTGTAAAATGTTGTGATTACTTACAGTAGAACTTCTTTAATTCAACCAATTTCTCAAATCCCCCAACTCTTTTAAAATAGCAACTTTAATTCACCCAACTATAATTCAACACTTAATTACAAGATAATAAGATCTAATAATAATAAATTAATAGTGTGTGACATTTCGGTAACAGTGTTGTTACCATCATCAGACAAAAGAATAAATTTCATTAATGTGTCTGATGATGGTAACAAGGCTGATACTGTAATGCCACACACTATTTATTTATTTGGATTTGGTCTTATTACCTTGTGTTTATAATCTATAATCCAAATTGTGCCGCTAGTTGTCATTTGGTGTTTCCTGATGGCTGACCTCTGTATCAGAGATGACATTACAGGATGGTTATTTAATAAAACATTAAAGCACAAATGTTTCTTTTATACACATTAGACAATCTTCTACTGTTCATGATAAAATTGTAAAAAAACGTTTTAAAATTACAAAATATTTTCTCACAACGAGTTTCTTTTTATTTCAAAATGCTAGCTTTCAAGTGATAATCGCTCTTCAACGGGCTTAATAAAAACATCGACTATATTTTACAAGAAATATTTACAAAAACATACAGCGTGGATATTTACAACTGAATTTTAAATTGTAAATATCCACGCTGTATGTATTTGTAAATATTTCTTGTAAGATATAGTCGATGTTGTTTTATTAAGCCCGTAGAAGAGCGATTATCACTTGAAAACTAGCGTTTTGAAATAAAAAGAAACTCATTGTGAGAAAATATTTTGTAATTTTAAAACTTCTACTGTCCTTACTGTGATGAAAAAATATTGTAAAAGCTTGGCTCATCTGTGGTGAACCCTCCCAGTTGTTGTGTCCAATGAAGAGCCTCAGATGTCTCCATACATCCCTATCACAGCAGTCACAATGTCCTCTATCTTGGGTGTGTAAAGCTGCTGTTCTGGGTCTATGTCAATTTTCTGCAAGGCTGCGGCCATTGCTGGGCATGAGAATATGTGAGTAGGTGTTAGTTCCACATCAGGACAACTGTTACATGTCCTGTAGGTTCTTATGCCATCTGGATGTATTGTCATTCCTTTATAGTGTTTTGTTCTGAGTCTTGTTATTGTTTTTGTAATTCTTTGCCAATTCGGTGGTTTCGTCAATTTAATCTACCAGACTGCTTTCTCATTAGAGCTCTAATACTATATTAGACACTTAGATGATTGCTACCTTTCAGTGTAGCATATAAAAGCAGAATGATCCAATACAGTATTAGAGCTCTTTAAGTAGCAGTCTGGTAGTTTAAATTGGTGAAACAGCTGGGAGGGTTTACCACTGAAGAACCAAGCCCCTTCTAATGTTTTTTTCATCCCAGTAAGGACAGTAGAAGATTGATTTATGTATAAAAGAAAATTTCCTACTTTAATGTTTTCTTTTCTTATATATAGATGGTGTGTTATTCCTAAGTTGGTTATCATGATTGCAAAGATAAGACAAGTTCAGTTTGGAATGTCCTTGACTTTCTTATGTTGAATGTGCGATCAACTATGTAGATTTCTTTAGGGAGGGTCGGTGGAAGGATGATCTAAACCGTTGGTTTTCTATCGCTACCACCCAGGATCGAATCCAGCATTGGGCACTTTTTTCTGATTTAAAAAAAAATGCTCCAATGGCCTTCGATTCTTACAAAAGCCCAACTCCACCAGCGAGTGCAAGTAACCAAACGGGGGCTCTGATACATTTGTAAGTGCAAAGTCGAACTGCTTTTCACCTGTGTAGACATGTGGTGCACTTACAGTAAAAGTAGTCACCAACTTCTACCCACCATGATTATCATGGCCTGTACCACATGTACTAGGGATAAGCAAAAATAGATTTCTACACATTCTATGTTGTTTTCATATGTTTATTCCAAGTATATCTCTGTTTATGAGCCAATCTGTAAAAAAGCTTTACATGCAGAGAATCTTTGTACATACAGGTGACTTACAAGAAGCTCTTAGTTTTTCAAGAACTTGTGTAGAATTATAAGGTACAATTTGGTTTATAGATTAGAAATTGACATTCCTTTGTCTCATGATGGTTACAATGCTGTTACTGAAACATCATACACTATTTATTTATTTATTTGGATTTGGTCTTATTACCTTTTAATTTGATAAGGCACAATTTGGATTATAGATTATAAACACAAGGCAATAAGACCAAATCCAGCGTCTGTAACAGTGTTGTTACCATCTTAAGACAAATATGTGTGTGTGTGTTATAAATAATTTATAAATAAATATTCAGACATTTTTCTAAAGATGATAACAATGATGTTACCGAAATGTCACACACAATTTATTTATTTGAATTTAGTCTTATTACCTTGTGTTTATTTGTTCTCTTATTTTAATCATCTTTACATTTTACTATATTCGATATAGCAACAGGGATAATAGTGTTTATTGTCATTTATTGTAAATGACCCTGGTAGTGAAATTGTCTTCTTTCTTATCTCCACACTGGGTGAAGTAGAATGTGTCTGCCTTTGTCATTAAGACTGGGAGCACTACTTAGTGGCAGGCTGACTTAGCTCCAAAAGAAATGGCCGCCTCTGACATGAGGAACAGATGCCATGTGCTGCCGCTCCTAACATGGAGTATAAACTCTGCTCATTCTGTATCCCTGGATTTGGAACCCTTACAGGGTACTATCAGCCAGGCCAGCTGAGCCCAGATTTTTTAGTGAGCTTGTTACTGCTCCCCTTCCTCCCTTTTTTCATCCAGGCTTAGGACCGGCAAAGGCAAAGTTAGTGAAATTGTACTGGGATCAGGTAGATAAATTAAGAGAAAGGTTTCTCCTGATTGTGAAATTAAAATTTGCTGATGGCTTGGGTTATCTGTTGGAATAAATATCAACGAATTGTTGAGTTTTTTGTTGATAAAGAATGCTGGGACAAGTCCATCCTATGGTAGCTACTCTGGGTAACAACACAATCTTGTGTCAAGTACTGAAAGGGTTAGGACATGAAGGTTCAGTCAGTGCTCCTAGCACTAAGAACTGAAGAGTACTACTGTAGTATGCAACAACAACAACAAAAACCTTTATTAAGACACTATTGCCTTACAAGGGATTCCCCTAAAAAGTTATATATGTACATGAGTGAGGAGGAAAAGAAATTTAGAGGGGAGGGGGAGCAATCAGCCGTTGTCTGTGGAGTTGAGCACTTCTTCTCTCATTTTATCAATCGCCTTGAAAATTTTTAATATTTATAAACAAATGTTTTATCCAGCAGGAGAGTAGTGAACATTTTATATACATGTTGTTCATTGTAGTCAGCTAGCCCCGAAATTTTGTGAATTTCCAGTCTCTTTTCCTGTAGAAATGGGCATTGGAATAGATAATGGACCAAATTGTCTTGGATGACAGCATTGCAGAAGTAGCAATTTAAAGGGTCGCTGTTCCAAAATCCCGTGATATCTTCGGGGAAAAATAGCCATAGAATCCTTTGACGGGCTATAAATCATTTAACTTTCAAAGCGAGGTTTGATAGTACTACTGTAGTATGCTGGTGAAGATGCAAATATCGCACCATGATGCACCATTACACCATGAGTCTATGGAGGGAGTACTGCTGTAAGACAATGTAGTATGCTGGTGAAGATGCAAACATTGCACCATAATGTACCATTGCACAATGAGCCTATAGAGAGAGTACTGCTGTAAGACAATGTAGTATGCTGGTGAAGATGCAAACATTGCACCATGAGTCTATAGAGAGAGTACTGCTGTAAGACAATGTAGTATGCTGGTGAAGATGCAAACATTGCACCATAATGTACCATTGCACAATGAGCCTATAGAGAGAGTACTGCTGTAAGACAATGTAGTATGCTGGTGAAGATGCAAACATTGCACCATGAGCCTATAGAGAGAGTACTGCTGTAAGACAATGTAGTATGCTGGTGAAGATGCAAACATTGCACCATGATCCTATAGAGAGAGTACTGCTGTAAGACAATGTAGTATGCTGGTGAAGATGCAAACATTGCACCATGAGCCTATAGAGAGAGTACTGCTGTAAGACAATGTAGTATGCTGGTGAAGATGCAAACATTGCACCATGATCCTATAGAGAGAGTACTGCTGTAAGACAATGTAGTATGCTGGTGAAGATGTAAACATTGCACCATGAGTCTATAGAGAGAGTACTGCTGTAAGACAATGTAGTATGCTGGTGAAGATGCAAACATTGCACCATGATCCTATAGAGAGAGTACTGCTGTAAGACAATGTAGTATGCTGGTGAAGATGCAAACATTGCACCATGAGTCTATAGAGAGAGTACTGCTGTAAGACAATGTAGTATGCTGATGAAGATGTAAACATTGCACCATAATGTACCATTGCACAATGAGCCTATAGAGAGAGTACTGCTGTAAGACAATGTAGTATGCTGGTGAAGATGCAAACATTGCACCATGATCCTATAGAGAGAGTACTGCTGTAAGACAATGTAGTATGCTGATGAAGATGTAAACATTGCACCATAATGTACCATTGCACAATGAGCCTATAGAGAGAGTACTGCTGTAAGACAATGTAGTATGCTGGTGAAGATGCAAACATTGCACCATGATCCTATAGAGAGAGTACTGCTGTAAGACAATGTAGTATGCTGATGAAGATGTAAACATTGCACCATAATGTACCATTGCACAATGAGCCTATAGAGAGAGTACTGCTGTAAGACAATGTAGTATGCTGGTGAAGATGCAAACATTGCACCATGAGTCTATAGAGAGAGTACTGCTGTAAGACAATGTAGTATGCTGATGAAGATGTAAACATTGCACCATAATGTACCATTGCACAATGAGCCTATAGAGAGAGTACTGCTGTAAGACAATGTAGTATGCTGGTGAAGATGCAAACATTGCACCATGATCCTATAGAGAGAGTACTGCTGTAAGACAATGTAGTATGCTGATGAAGATGTAAACATTGCACCATAATGTACCATTGCACAATGAGCCTATAGAGAGAGTACTGCTGTAAGACAATGTAGTATGCTGGTGAAGATGCAAACATTGCACCATGAGTCTATAGAGAGAGTACTGCTGTAAGACAATGTAGTATGCTGGTGAAGATGCAAACATTGCACCATAATGTACCATTGCACAATGAGCCTATAGAGAGAGTACTGCTGTAAGACAATGTAGTATGCTGGTGAAGATGCAAACATTGCACCATGAGCCTATAGAGAGAGTACTGCTGTAAGACAATGTAGTATGCTGGTGAAGATGCAAACATTGCACCATGATCCTATAGAGAGAGTACGGCTGTAAGACAATGTAGTATGCTGGTGAAGATGCAAACATTGCACCATGAGCCTATAGAGAGAGTACTGCTGTAAGACAATGTAGTATGCTGGTGAAGATGCAAACATTGCACCATGATCCTATAGAGAGAGTACTGCTGTAAGACAATGTAGTATGCTGGTGAAGATGTAAACATTGCACCATGAGTCTATAGAGAGAGTACTGCTGTAAGACAATGTAGTATGCTGGTGAAGATGCAAACATTGCACCATGATCCTATAGAGAGAGTACTGCTGTAAGACAATGTAGTATGCTGATGAAGATGTAAACATTGCACCATAATGTACCATTGCACAATGAGCCTATAGAGAGAGTACTGCTGTAAGACAATGTAGTATGCTGGTGAAGATGCAAACATTGCACCATGATCCTATAGAGAGAGTACTGCTGTAAGACAATGTAGTATGCTGATGAAGATGTAAACATTGCACCATAATGTACCATTGCACAATGAGCCTATAGAGAGAGTACTGCTGTAAGACAATGTAGTATGCTGGTGAAGATGCAAACATTGCACCATGATCCTATAGAGAGAGTACTGCTGTAAGACAATGTAGTATGCTGATGAAGATGTAAACATTGCACCATAATGTACCATTGCACAATGAGCCTATAGAGAGAGTACTGCTGTAAGACAATGTAGTATGCTGGTGAAGATGCAAACATTGCACCATGAGTCTATAGAGAGAGTACTGCTGTAAGACAATGTAGTATGCTGATGAAGATGTAAACATTGCACCATAATGTACCATTGCACAATGAGCCTATAGAGAGAGTACTGCTGTAAGACAATGTAGTATGCTGGTGAAGATGCAAACATTGCACCATGATCCTATAGAGAGAGTACTGCTGTAAGACAATGTAGTATGCTGATGAAGATGTAAACATTGCACCATAATGTACCATTGCACAATGAGCCTATAGAGAGAGTACTGCTGTAAGACAATGTAGTATGCTGGTGAAGATGCAAACATTGCACCATGATCCTATAGAGAGAGTACTGCTGTAAGACAATGTAGTATGCTGATGAAGATGTAAACATTGCACCATAATGTACCATTGCACAATGAGCCTATAGAGAGAGTACTGCTGTAAGACAATGTAGTATGCTGGTGAAGATGCAAACATTGCACCATGAGTCTATAGAGAGAGTACTGCTGTAAGACAATGTAGTATGCTGATGAAGATGTAAACATTGCACCATAATGTACCATTGCACAATGAGCCTATAGAGAGAGTACTGCTGTAAGACAATGTAGTATGCTGGTGAAGATGCAAACATTGCACCATGATCCTATAGAGAGAGTACTGCTGTAAGACAATGTAGTATGCTGATGAAGATGTAAACATTGCACCATAATGTACCATTGCACAATGAGCCTATAGAGAGAGTACTGCTGTAAGACAATGTAGTATGCTGGTGAAGATGCAAACATTGCACCATGATCCTATAGAGAGAGTACTGCTGTAAGACAATGTAGTATGCTGATAAGATGTAAACATTGCACCATAATGTACCATTGCACAATGAGCCTATAGAGAGAGTACTGCTGTAAGACAAAGTAGTATACTGGTGAAGATGCAAACATTGCACCATGAGCCTATAGAGAGAGTACTGCTGTAAGACAATGTAGTATGCTGGTGAAGATGCAAACATTGCACCATAATGTACCATTGCACAATGAGCCTATAGAGAGAGTACTGCTGTAAGACAATGTAGTATGCTGGTGAAGATGCAAACATTGCACCATGAGCCTATAGAGAGAGTACTGCTGTAAGACAATGTAGTATGCTGATGAAGATGCAAACATTACACCATGAGCCTATAGAGAGAGTACTGCTGTAAGACAATGTAGTATGCTGGTGAAGATGCAAACATTGCACCATGAGTCTATAGAGAGAGTACTGCTGTAAGACAATGTAGTATGCTAGTGAAGATGCAAACATCACACCATGATGCACCATAAACCTATAGAGAAAGTACTGCTGTGCGGGACAATAAAGGGTGCCTCCCTACAAGCTGATAGTGTTCAGATTGCAGCTTATCACACAGCTCCAGATAAGATCTCTACCACACTCTTGTATACAATCTGACAGAAGCCACTTTTTTCAAAATTCCTTGTCACACAACTTCAAGGTTTTTCATCAAAACTCCCTGTGTTTTTCATCAAAACTCCCTGTGTTTTTCATCTAAACTCCCTCTGTGTTTTTCATCAAAACTCCCTCTGTGTTTTTCATAAAAACTCCCTGTGTTTTTCATCAAAACTCCCTCTGTGTTTTTCATCAAAACTCTCTCTGTGTTTTTCATCAAAACTCCCTGTGTTTTTCATCAAAACTCCCTGTGTTTTTCATCAAAACTCCCTGTGTTTTTCATCAAAACTCCCTCTGTGTTTTTCATCAAAACTCTCTGTGTTTTTCATCAAAACTCTCTGTTTTTCATCAAAACTCCCTGTTTTTTCATCAAAACTCCCTCTGTGTTTTCATCAAAACTCCCTGTTTTTTCATCAAAACTCTCTGTGTTTTTCATCAAAACTCCCTCTGTGTTTTTCATCAGAACTCCATGTTTTTTCATCAAAACTCTCTGTGTTTTTCATCAAAACTCCCTCTGTGTTTGTTTCATCAAAACTCCCTGTGTTTTCCATCAAAACTCCCTGTGTTTTTCATCAAAACTCCCTGTGTTTTTCATCAAAACTCCCTGTGTGTTTGTTTCATCAAAACTCCCTGTGTTTTCCATCAAAACTCCCTGTGTTTTTCATCAAAACTCCCTGTGTTTTTCATCAAAACTCCCTGTGTTTTTCATCAAAACTCCCTGTGTTTTTCATCAAAACTCTCTGTGTTTTCCATCAAAATCCTGTGTTTTTCATCAAAACTCCGTGTTTTTCATCAAAACTCCATGTGTTTTTCATCAAAACTCCATGTGTTTTTCATCAAAACTCTCTGTGTTTTCCATCAAAATCCTGTGTTTTTCATCAAAACTCTGTGTTTTTCATCAAAACTCCATGTGTTTTTCATCAAAACTCCATGTGTTTTTCATCAAAACTCCCTGTGTTTTCCCCACCCGTTTCATCTGAGATATTGCTTCTTATATTATCATTTACATACCAAAAGAAGGCATTGCTCCATCTACAGTATGCTGAAGGTATCCGATACGGACTGTCCTATCAGACGGATTTAGGAATGGATGGTGGAATGGAACCTAATGGAGATCGTTTAAATGACTTGAGGAATAAGCAACAACAACAACATACCAATGATAGGCACAATTTGGATTTTTCTATATACAGTTACGAAGCGTCATGCGTTCTTAATTCTTCAGTTTTCATCTCTGTCACTGTTTGCTTTTTTTTTTGGAATGGCGCTCTCCTATTGGTTGGCTACGATCACGCCACCTTTGCTCCCCCCCCCCCCCCCCCCCCCATCATGCCCCCCCCACTCGCTTTTTGGTTTTGTAACTATTGTGTTGGAGCGGGTCGCACCTTAAATAAATGCATATATTAGTTAATAACTAAATGGAATCCTCTCTTTCTTTTTCCCAGTAAGAGACGCCTACGGAAGCCAACAGTACATAGACAGATAAAGCACATAGGCTATAGTTATTAACTAATATATGCATTTATATAAGGCGCCAATTTATAATTGTAACAAATAGTATTTGAATAAAAACATTCAATCGGGTAAAACACGGGCGTTGCCCGGGTCATTCGGCTAGTAGATTATAAACACAAGGTAATAAGACCAAATAAATAAATAATGTGTGACGTTTCGCTAACAGTGTTGTTACCATCTTCAGTACTTTTGTCTGAAACGGTAACAACGCTGTTACCGAAATGTCGCACACTATTAATTTATTTGGATTAGATCTTATTACCTTGTATCTAGTTCTTCTTCTTTCTTATCTCCACATTGAGTGAAGTAGAATGCGTCTGCCTTTGTCATTAAGACTGGGAGCACTACTCAGTGGCAGGCCATCGACTTAGCTCCAAAATAAATGGTGCAGCCGCTCCTAACAAGGAGTACAAACGCTGCTAATCCTGTATCCCTGGAGACCTAACAGGGTACTATCAGCCGGACCAGCTGAGCCCAGGTTTTTTTGAGAGCTTGTTACTGCTCCCCCTCCTCCATCCGGGCTTGGGACCGGCAAAGGCGGAGTTAGAGCTATAGCCAGAAACCATGGTATACAGGTTGTTGATCTTTTGTCTGAATTTGTTAAAACTGGTGTTGTGGCTCATTCTTTATTATCACTAGTAAACTCCGCCCTTGCCGGTCCCAAGCCCGGATGAAAAAGGAGGAGGGGGAGCAGTAACAAGCTCACTAAAAAACCTGGGTTCAGCTGGCCCGGCTTATAGTACCCTGTTAGGGCTCCTAATCCAGGGATACAGGATGAGCAGTGTTTGTACGCCATGTTAGGAGCGGCTGCACATGGCGTCTGTTCCTCATGTCAGAGGCGGCCACTTATTTTGGAGCTAAGTCTGTGGCCTGCCACTGAGTAGTGATCCCAGTCTTAATGACAAAGGCAGACACATTCTACTTCACCCAGTGTGGAAATAAGAAAGAAGACTAGTAAAGTTTCTCACTAGGGTGATGTACAGTGCATTGTTCTGATGTATAATTAAAGAGAGAGGTACTTCTTTTAGTACATGAGTATCATACTCCTGTACAACTTTGTTGTTTTCTTGTCACTTCATCAATTTAAACACACACAGCCTTTATTAAGACGTTAGTCTTTATACAGATTCTCCATACAAGGTGCAATAACAGGAAAAGAGCAGCACAGGAAACCAGTAGTTCCGCAACTATATACAATTATTAGTAATAAGGAAAAGTAAGATTTAATATGAAAGGTCGACGCCATCGCCTCAAGTCTTCGATTCCATAAGTGCGGAGCAGAAATAGGGACTATTTTATTTAGTTCGCCATAAATATAGCATCCAGCAATTTAAACACCTGTTTGGACAATTTGACCGATTTCATAACCCCCTCTCGTTGATTGTTATGAAATCAAAGCCGCCCCTGTACTGATGAGGGACATAGCTTGAAACCATGTTATACAGGTTGTTGGCTTTTTGTCTGATTTTCCCAAAGCTGGTGTTGTAGCTCCTTCTTTATCATCATTAGTAAAGTGTTTTACTAGGTTGATACACAGTTCCATCGTACTGATGCATGATTAAAGGGAGAGATGCCCCTTTTGGTACATGTTATCCCCCCAAAACTTTATTGTATCATCATTTATACATCTCCCAACTGGAAACATTGGAGAAGAACTGCATTCTACAATGGATTATTGCCCATGTTGGGATCGAGGGTAATGAAATGGCAGATGAATTGGCAAAGGAAGTCAGAAAACTGAGCCAAAGGAAAGAACAAATGTCAGTATTTGACACTAATGCTTTGGCAAAATACAAGATAATCAAACAAAAAAATAAGAAAAGATCAAATATGTGAAATAAATTTTGAGAGAAAACTGACAAAAACTATAACAAGACTTAGAACAAAACACTATAAAGGAATGGCAATACATCCAGATGGCACAAAAAGCTATAGGATATGCAACAACTGTCCTGGTGTGGAACTAACACCTACCCACATATTCTCATGCCCAGCAATGGCCGCAGCCTTGCAGAAAATTGACTTAGACCCAGAGCAGCAGCTTTACACACCTAAGATAGTGGATATTGCGACTGCTGTGATGGAGATGTATGGAGACATCTGAGACTCTTCTTTGGACACGACAACAACAACAACATTTATACATCTTAGTCTATATAAATTTTGTATTCATTTAAAATTCTCTGCTTAACAGTCTTTCTATTTAAAAACATTTCATTTCACTTCCTTTCATTCTAGATATCTCATTACAAATCTTGATTGTAATTTTATACCTGTAAAAGGTCATCTTGTCTGAAATCTTGTATGATCATCGTCTTTTATAAAGAAGTGCTTCATGTTGACTTGTTTTTATTCTTCTTTAGTGTATAGTGTATTCTTTACTTGTGTTTTATTGATTGTTGGTCAAATCTCTTTCTTGGTGTTGTTGCAGAAATTTCCTCTGTTGTATGTCACTTGTGATTGCTGTATTGTGTACAGGATAGAAATGGTTGACAATCTTTTCTCTTTATCGGTATGGCACATGTTATTGTGGAGGGAACCAATCTTCTACTGAACTTCATACATACAGTTGAGCTCTACTGCAGAACCTCTGTTGTATGTCACTTGTGATTTCTGTATTACTTACAAGATAGAAATGGTTGACATTTTCTATCAAGGAACCCTCTCTTCTACTGAACCATCCATCCAGTTGAGCTGTGCTGTGTTGTAGGAGATGGAAAGTGACCTTTTGATCCCAAGAAATATGAGAGGCCAAGTAAGATAAACTGGGTGTGGTGGCCACTCCCCAAATTCCCCTTCCATCTCCTTGCATGATTTGCATGACTAACACCCCTTAACTCATCAGTTTATTCCTTTTTCAGACACAAGGTAATAAGACCGAATCCAATTTGGTCTTATTACCTTGTTTTTATAATCTATAATCCAAATTGTGCTTTATCATTCCCTTTTCAAAATATAAAACTTCATTCCTTTTTCATCTTTATCCATTTCATTTTTGGTTGTGTTTGCTATACTTTTTTGTGATTGTTTTGGACTATGTATACAGTAGAACCTCCATGAGAGGACTCTCACGCTAGCAGACACCTCTCCACAAAGGACAGTTTTCATTTACAAAATTATCATTTTTACTAATTAGTAACTCTCCGGTAAGAGGACACCTCTCCCTAAAGGATACTTTGGCTCTGCAATTAGGTGTCCTTTACAGGGAGGTTCTACTGTATTTAGCAACTCTCCAGTAAGAGGACATTCTCCTTAAAGGATACTTTGGTTCAGCAATTAGGTGTTCTTTACAGGGAGGTTCTACTGTATTTAGCAACTCTCCAGTAAGAGGACATTCTCCCTAAAGGATACTTTGGTTCAGCAATTAGGTGTTCTTTACAGGGAGGTTCTACTGTATTTAGCAACTCTCCGGTAAGAGGACATTCTCCCTAAAGGATACTTTGGTTCAGCAATTAGGTGTTATTTACAGGGAGGTTCTACTGTATTTAGCAACTCTCTGGTAAGAGGACACCTCTCCCTAAAGGACACTGGCTCTGCATTTCAATATCCTTTACAGGGAGGTAGTTCTACTGTATATATATCTTGCTCATCCTTTGTCAACAGCAACAATGGTACAATAGCTCCCTTTACAATATTAGATGTTGGTACGTGGGATTGAAGAAATTGTGAGGATTTACTTTGGCTGTAGATGTAGTGGTGTTTGGTAATCCTATATAATCTTCAGATTGAACTCTCATCCCCTCTACTGTGGTTTGACCACGTGTACACCATTCCTTTTATGCAAACTCTACACTTTACCATGCCTTTCTCAAACTATCTATCTACAAAACTCCTCCTTTGCCGGTCCCAAGCCCGGATGAAAAAGGAGGAGGGGGAGCAGTAACAAGCTCACTAAAAAACCTGGGCTCAGCTGGCCCGGCTGATAGTAACCTGTAAGGGCTCCTAATCCAGGGATACAGGATGAGCAGCGTTTGTACTCCATGTTAGGAGCGGCTGCACATGGCGTCTGTTTCTCATGTCAGAGGCGGCCATTTCTTTTGGAGCTAAGTCGGCCTGCCACTGAGTAGTGCTCCCAGTCTTAATGACAAAGGCAGACGTTTTATACTTCACACAGTCATGATCTCAAGCTTTACAAGCTTGATACCTTAATATGATTGAGTGGAGATAAGAAAGAAAAAGATCTATCTACAAAGGTTTATAATACAAGGTTATATATGTTACATGGTTCTATAATGTGTAAGATTTATATTATGATGGATAAAATACAGTAGAACCTCCCTGTAAAGGACACCATGAGTGTCCTCTCATGGAGGTTCTACTGTACTATTAAAAGGGAAAGGTTGATAGCTAGGTCTCACTCAATCTTAATAGGGTATAAAGCTTGTAGAGCTTGAGCTGGTGTCTGCTGGGGATGAGTAGAGCTCATCAAAGGAGATTTGACAACCATAATTTGTTTTTTCTTATCCCTAGTACACGTGGTATAGGCCATGATAATCATGGTGGGTAGAAGTAGGCGACTGCTTTTACTGTTAGTGCACCACATGTCTACACATGTGAAAAGCAGTTCGACTTTGCACTTAGAAATGTGCCAGAGCCCCATTTGGTTACTTGCACTCGCTGGTGGGGTTGGACTTTTGCAAGAATCGGGGGACATTGGAGCATTTTTTTTAAATCATAAAAAAAGTGTCCAATGCGGGAATCAAGCACGGGTTGTAGCGGCCAAAAATCAACGGTTTAGACCATCCTTCCACCGACCCCCCGATAACCATAATGATTCAGTGAAGTAAAATGTGTCTGGTTTTATCATTAAGACTGGGAGCACTACTTAGTAGCAGGCCGACTTAGCTCCAATATGAAATGGCCACCTCTGGCATGAGGAACAGATATCATGTACAGCGTCCCCTAACATGGAGTACAGACTCATTCTCTATCCCTGGAGTCCTTACAAGGTACTATCAGCCGGGCCAACTGAACCCAGGTTTTTTAGTGAGCTTGTTACTGCTCCCCTCCTCCTTTTTCATCCGGGCTTGGGACCGGCAAAGGCGAAGTTAATTCATCAGTGAAGTCACCAATTTCCAGTTATGGATAAATTAACTACACAATAACACACACAACCCAAGTTTATCATATTATGAAATGAAGGAGAAAAAATTGATTTTACCAAAAGTAACCTCGATACTCTGTTATTAAAGCAGTATGTTTCTTTGTTAAATTCTATAAATACACAGGACTAGCTAGCTTTCCAGCCAAGAGCCCCTCAACAGACTTCAAAACAACATATGAATCTACAAATAAGATAGATATAGTTTAATAATATAGACAGGTTTAACTGTATATGGATTTGGTCTTTTTGCCTTGTATTTATAATCCAATTGTGTGCCTTATCATCTATTAAGCATTTCACCAAAACAGTGGTTTAACAAATTAAAATGAAATTACTTGAAAGTTCTCCTAGTTATTAAAATCAAGTCCAACATTACCAGTGAGTAGGTTCTGGCCCCATTGTAGGTTGAACTGGCGCTATATGTGTACTTGGAAGATAACTCCACCTTTGCCGGTCCCAAGCCCGGATGAAAAAGGAGGAGGGGAGGCAGTAACAAGCTCACTAAAAAACCTGGGCTCAGCTGGCCCGGCTGATAGTACCCTGTAAGGGCTCCTAATCCAGGGATACAGGATGTCTGTACTTCATGTTAGGAGCCGCTGCACATGGCGTCTGTTCCCCATGTCAGAGGCGGCCATTTCTTTTGGAGCTAAGTCGCCCTGCCACTGAGTAGTGCTCCCAGTCTTAATGACAAAGGCAGACACATTCTACTTCACCCAGTCATGATGGTTGTCAAACAGACACCATCAAGGCTCACAATTTGATACCCTAATATGATTGAGTGTAGATAAGAAAGAAGAAGGATATCAAGTTGTGACCCTTGATGGTGTCTGTTTGACAACCATCATCACTGAATGAAATAGATTGTGTTTGCCTTTGTGGGTAGTGACTTAGCCAAATATTTTAGTTGATAAACTAACAACAGAGTATAAAGGTCGGTGGAAGGTGGTCTAAACTTCTTTTTCAAATCCCAAGATTGAATCCTGCATTGGACACTTTTTTCTAATTTAAAAAAAAAATTCTCAAAACCTTTGATTCTTGCAAATGTCCAACCCCACCAGCAAGTTCAAGTAACCAAACAGAGGGCTCTGGCACATTTGTAAGTGCAAAAGTAGAACTACTTTTCATATGTGTAGATATGTAGTGCACTTACAGTAAAAGCAGTCGCCTACTTCTACTCATCATGATTATAATGGCTTGTACCCGCATTTACTATTTAAAAAAAAAGGTATATTAGAACCTCTCTTTAGCAGACAACTCTCTATAAAGGATAGTTTTCATTTGCAAAATTACCATTTTTACTGATAAGGCACAATTTGGATTATAGATTATAAACACAAGTTAATAAGACTAAATCCAGATAAATAAATTTTAAAAAACGTCACCAACTAATTATTTATTTGGATTTGTTCCTTTTACCTTGTGTTTATCATTTTTACTATTTAGCAACTCTACGGTAAGAGGACATTCTCCCTAAAGGACAACTTTGGCTCAGCAATTATGTGTCCTTTACAGGCAGGTTCTACTGTATTTACAATAATTATTCAGTGACAATAAAGAATCCAGAAGAAAAAAGGAATAACAACAAGCCAGATGTTATCTTGGAGGAAGTTGATGAAAGGAAGGAATGATTGGCTGATATTGAAGCTACTGTGAAAGGATTCATTGCTAGGCTAGTTTCTCCAAGGTCACCAACTTCTAGTCAATTTACTTCTTGAGTTCATTTTATCTTTATCTATACCATCCCTTTATTCACTAATTTTAACATCCTTATTATTAAAATTTCTCTCTATATATATTCAGTAGAACCTCCCTTTAGCAGACACCCTGCTAACAGACACCTCTCTACAAAGGACAGTTTTCATTTGAAAAATTATCATTTTTACTATTTAGAAACTCTCCGGTAAGAGGACAACTCTCCCTAAAGGACACTTTGGCTCTGAAATTAGATTTCCTTTACAGGGAGGTTCTATACTGTATTTAGCAACTCTCCGGTAAGAGGACACCTTTCTCTAAAGGATACTTTGGCTTTGCAATTAGGTGTCCTTTACAGGGAGGTTTTACTGTATTTAGCAATTCTCAGGGTAAGAGGACACTTCTCCCTAAAAAAAAGTTTGGCTCTACAATTAGGTGTCCTTCACAGAGAGGTTCTACTGTATTTATCAACTCTCTAGTAAGAGGACACCTCACCCTAAAGGACAGTTTGGCTCTGCAATTAGGTGTCCTTTACAGGGAAGTTCTATTGTATTTAGCAATTCTCCGGTAAGAGGACAACTTTCCCTAAAGGACACTTTGGCTATGCAATTAGGTGTCCTTTACAGGGAGGTTCTACTGTATTTAGAAACTCTCTGGTAAGAGGACACCTCTTCCTAAAGGACACTTTGGCTCTACAATTAGGTGTCCTTTACAGGGAGGTTCTACTGTATTTAGGAACTCTCTGGTAAGAGGACACCTCTTCCTAAAGGACACTTTAGCTCTACAATTAGGTGTCCTTTACAGGGAGGTTCTACTGTATTTAGTAATTCTCTGGTAAGAGGACATCTCTCCCTAAACGACGCTTTGGCTCTGTAATTAGGTGTTGTCCTTCACAGGGAGGTTTTACTGTATTTAACAACTCTCCGGTAAGAGGACATCTCTCCCTAAATGACGCTTTGGCTCTACAATTAGGTGTCCTTTATATGGAGGTTCTACTGTATATATGTTATAATAGAATAAATTTGTCTGTCTAATGTTATGATATATTTTTGTTGTAAGATAAAGATTTGGAGGTGCAGTTTCATATGTTGAAAGAAAAGTGAAGAAGAAGAATTATTTACCATCAAGTAGTTTTATAGCCACGTTACTTCGGGGCCCCCGTCTAGACTTCTGACTAACTGGTGATGACCAATACAGGAAGGGCATATTCCAATGTCCTAGGTTTCATTATTTCCCTGTGTTGTCTGGACTTTGGTTTCTCCAGAAAATATCTTGTTTCGAAAAAGGAATCAAAGCTAAATGTGACAAGTTTCTTTAATAAATAAGACCTATTCCAAATAATTTATTGTCACAAAGTGAATCCACACACACACACACATCTTTACTTCAATCCCTATACCCCTCTCTCTAAAAATCCTGAGTTCAACTGACCCGTTTGATGGTCCTCAACAAGGGTCCCACTCCAGGGATACGGAGGAGCTGTGTCTGTACTCATGTTAGAGTCAGCAGCAAAGGCTTTCATGTTAGGAACAGTCTCAAATTACAGGCAAAGTCAGATTTTCACCAAAGTGTGCCTGGATCATGGTGCCATGATCAATGAAAGCTGTACCCATATACCCCATTCCATGAGATCATGAACTCATGGAATTCGTGTAATCTTTACACAAGGGGATAAGAAACAACATAATTTTGGATATATTAAACCTTGTGATAAAAAAGTCAAAAATAAATAACTTGCCAAAATCTGAATTTTTAATTGCAGTGGAATTTTGTTTAAAAAAAATATATTTTTTTTATAATGATCAAATATATCTTCAAATGAAAGGTGTGACAATGGGAAGTCTCCAATATCCCCAAATGCAGCTTGCATCACTATAGGCCAATTAGAAATTAAGGCTCTGAATTCACTTTAAAAAGTTACTTTAATAAAGAAACTTGTCCTTAGCTTTGATTTCTTCTTCAAAATGATGTCTGGTGATTCCTTCTCTTGTAACAATATCTTGTACAGATCACACCATCACTTGTCTAGGTAGGGAATTCCTGCTCTAATCCCACACCAATGGCCTAATACCTGGTGGAATGATAACCTGGTAGGGAAGAATAAATGGTTTCATGCTCAAAATCTAGTCTTCTTCTTTCTTATCTCCACTAAATCATATTAGGGTATCAAGCTTGTAGAGCTTGATGATGGTGTCTGCTGGGGATGAGTCTCTTCTTCTTTCTTATCTCCACTCAATCATATTAGGGTATCAATCCTGTAGAGCTTATTGATGGTGTCTTCTGGTGATGAGTCTCTTCTTCTTTCTTATCTCCACTCGATCATATCAGGGTATCAAGCTTGTAGAGCTTGTTGATGGTGTCTGCTGGGGATGAGTCTCTTCTTCTTTCTTATCTCCACTCAATCATATTAGGGTATCAATCCTGTAGAGCTTATTGATGGTGTCTTCTGGTGATGAGTCTCTTCTTCTTTCTTATTTCCACTCGATCATATCAGGGTATCAAGCTTGTAGAGCTTGATGATGGTGTCTGCTGGGGATGAGTCTCTTCTTCTTTCTTATCTCCACTCAATCATATTAGGGTATCAATCCTGTAGAGCTTATTGATGGTGTCTTCTGGTGATGAGTCTCTTCTTCTTTCTTATCTCCACTCGATCATATCAGGGTATCAAGCTTGTAGAGCTTGTTGATGGTGTCTGCTGGGGATGAGTCTCTTCTTTCTTATCTCCACTCAATCATATCAGGGTATCAAGCTTGTAGAGCTTGTTGATAATATCTGCTGGGGATGAGTAGAGCTCATCAAAAGAGATTTGACAACCAATAATGATCCGGTGAAGTAGAATGCGTCTGCCTTTGTCATTAAGACTGTAAGCACTACTCAATAGCAGGCCGACTTAGCTCCAATATGAAATGGCTGCCTCTGACATGAGGAACAGACGCCATGTGCAGCTGCCCCTAACATGGAGTACAAACGCTGCTCATTCTGTATTCCTGAAGCCCTTACAAGGTACTATCAGCCGGGCCAGCTGAGCCCAGGTTTTTTAGTGAGCTTGTTACTGCTCCCCCTCCTCCTTTTTCATCCGGGCTTGGGACCAACAAAGACGGAGTTTCAAAATCAAGTTATATTATGTTGAAAACTTCTTCATTTTGATGGAATACTTTTTAGATAGTAATCATTCTTAATCTGAAAGGTTGGTAAATGCCCAGAGGTCATAAGTTGGAAATTTTATCATTCTTAGATTTCTGCCGTGCTAAATCACAGCCATTATACACTTGTTAAGTTTTTAGATTCTGTCATTCGTGGAGAATTATACTATTTTTGTTCTCAAGGTAATAAGACCAAATCCAAATAAATAAATAGTGTGTGACGTTTCGGTAACAGCGTTGTTACCATCTTCAGACAAAAGTACTGAATGAGAGAATTTTACCACTGCATGCTTTTAAATAGTTCCTGTTATCAAGTGTGTAAACAAGATAACAGATAAGAAGATATTTATCTGATAAACAGATGGGTAAACACCTGCTGATTAATATTCTTAGAATTAAAAGTTTTTTCAAATATAATTAAAAGCATATCTATAAATATCATTTATATTTCCTCTTTCTTCCATTCTGTTAATTGTAGCACATTTCTTTTGAATGAAAAATGCTTCTTAAATTGTCTCTTAAAATAATTTTTCTCATAATCTAGTATCTTTGTTTCTTTTAGGTTAAAATTATTATGTCCTGTGATTTTTCTATGTTCTACAAGTGCAGAATTCTCAATTTTATCCCATTTCAGAGCATATTCATGGTTTTTCATTCTTTCTTTTAAAGTTCTGGATGTTTGTCCTACATAACATTGGTCACATTTTTCACATTTCACTTCATAAATTAAACCTGCTCTGTTGTTGTTGTTGTTGTTTCTTATCCCCTTGTGTAAAGATTACACGAATTCCATGAAACCTGCTCTATTTGGTATATATGGTGCTCCAAAGGTCCACAAGCCTAACTGTCCATTACGCCCAATAGTAAACAATAGACCTTCACCAACATATGCCTTGTCAAAATGGTTAGCACAACAATTAAAAATCTACCAATATTTTAATGAAAATGAAATTGTTAACTCTTATGTGAATTCAAAGAAGATATTATTGACATGAAGCTAAATGGAAATCAAAGAATTATATCTTTAGATGTTGAATCCATGTTTACTTCAATCCCTATACCCACAATTATGGATGCATTAAACCATGTGATAAAAGAATCAAAAATAAATAATTTGCCAAAATCTGAATTTTTAATTGGAATAGAATTTTGTTTGAAAACAACATACTTTATTTATGATGACCAAATATATCTCCAAATGAAAAGTGCAACAATGGGTAGTCCAATATCACCAAACGCAGCTTGTATTACTATAGGCCAATTAGAAATAAAAGCTCTAAATTCACTTAAAAATGATGTTTATTATTTTAAAAGATATGTGGATGACTCCATTTCATTTATTAATCAGGGAAGTGAACAAAAAATTTTGGATACTTTCAACAATATATTGCCTGATATCAATTACTCTATGGAAGTAGATAACAACAAATCAATAAATTTCCTGGACATGAACTTATCATACAACAATAACAACATTACAACCTCTATATACAAAAAACCAACACATACAGGAACTTATTGGAACTTTAGCTCACAACACCATTTCAGCCAAAAAGTAGGATTAGTAAAAGCTCTTATATATAGAGCTTTTACACTCATTAATGATACAACTAAAAGAAATATAGAAATTAACAACATCAAAAAAGAACTAATCAATGAAGATTTTCCCATCAAATTGATAGATAGAATAATAGAAGACATGAACCAAAAATATGAGAATAATACTTTAATTCAAAATCTAAAGTGCAAAAACAAAGAAGCCAAATTTATCACATTGCCATTTATAAATCAAAAGTTTGCAAGAAATTTGACTAATATATTCAAAAAGTATGAAAAAATAAACATTGCATGGAAACCATGTAACCCTATCTCTCAATATATCAACAACCATAAGAACACTCACATACCAAATAGAGCAGGTTGAATTTATGAAGTGAAATGTGAAAATTGTGACCAATGTTATGTAGGACAAACATCCAGAACTTTAAAAGAAAGAATGAAAAACCATGAATATGCTCTGAAATGGGATAAAATTGAGAATTCTGCACTTGTAGAACATAGAAAAATCACAGGACATAATAATTTTAACCTAAAAGAAACAAAGATACTAGATTATGAGAAAAATTATTTTAAGAGACAATTTAAAGAAGCATTTTTCATTCAAAAGAAATGTGCTACAATTAACAGAATGGAAGAAAGAGTAGTTGTTGAGAATCCGGACTAATTGGCCACAAAAATGGGTCTTCTAGCCCTACTATGGCTGCAGGTCGCGAACTGGTGGGAAGGGATCCAAGGGTCTGGCAGTGGAGGTGTCATCGCAGGGGGGAGAAGCTGGAGAGGTCAGGGAAACAGCGCCTTGATGGGTGAGAAGCCAGGATGGAGGACTGTTGAGGAGGCAGGAGGTCCTGGAAGCCTAGAATTTGAGGGCTCTAAGCTTCAAGGTGGGGCAGCTGGAGGCTCTCGCCTCGTGCTTGTATGGGAGGCCCTTGGCACAGCAGTTGGTGCACTTGGAAGTGTGCCGGTCAGCAGCAGAGGGGCAGGCACGGCCTTCATGGCTACCTTCACCGCAGTGGAAGCACCTGGGATCTCTGGTGCATTGGGCAGAGTTGTGGCCGAAGCCACCACAGCGGAAGCAGACTCGTGCGCGGATGGACTCCTCGAAGTTGAGGATCACTCCATCTACCACGATCCTTCCGCGGTTGCCCAGAGCTCTGAAGGTGTTGAGGTCCACCTCGATGAAGGCGGTGCAGGTCCCGTTTCTGGGTGCAGAACGTTGCGCAACGCGCACCACCTTCTCCCCAGGTAGTTGGCTGACAGCGGGGGTCCCCAACAGCGTCTCTTCAATGGTGGAGTTGGACGTTTCCTCCTCCACTTTGAAGAGGCAGATGCGAGGCAGGAGCACCTTCTGCTGGCGGACCTTCATTCCCGTTAGCTTGCTGGCCAGGGAGGTTGTCACCTCAGGGATGATGTCGGGGTTGCTGGAGTGGAGGACCAGCTTTCCCTTGGTTCTCAGAGAGGCCCAGACGCCTTGGGGTAGAGTGTGGGCAGCGCGGACAGCCTTGTAGATCTCCCGTGGGTCGGCCTGTGGGTCATCAGAGACGACCACTGTGTGGGCCGCCGATTTCTCACCGTGGAGAACCACTTGGGCGGCCGCAGGCTTGACCACTTGGGCGGCCGCAGGCTTGGAGACACGGGAAGGCGCAGGTTTTGTTGGACCTTTGAAGTTGGATCTTTTGGCAGGGGGGTTGGGAGCCTCAGGCTGCTTCCTCTTGGATGCACCAGGGGCAGGCAGGGTGGAGGCGAGATTCTTGGCAGGGGGGTCAGCAGGAGGAGGAGTGGCGGGCTCGGTGGGGTCAGTCTGGGAGCTGGTTTCCTTGCAGGAAGGAGCAGGGCAGGTTTGGGTGCCGTGGCAGGCAGTTTTGGGCTTGTTGACCTCCATATAATCGTCCAGCTCCGCGAAGGACTCGAGGGTGAACGTGAGGTCCTCAACCTTGGTTTCAAGAGCCTTGATAAGTTCAGTCCGCGAGGCGATGAAGCGGATCAGGTCCTCATGCAGGGCTTTCAGGGTAGGATGACGAAAGGGGCTCAGGATGCTGCAGCTGCTTGCGATAATCAACTCGTTCTCCCTCTCCAGGTCGGCGACGTTCACGATGGGCTTGTAGGCCGTCTTTTTCTTCTTAGCTGGAGGCATGTCAAGAGCGGGCGAGCAAGGATTTACCTATTTAGCAACCTTGAATAAGATTCAAGGGAAGCTTTTGACTTCAAGAGTATCCAGGAATCCTTACCACTGGTGGGGGGAATAACTGGACTCGTTGAAGTTATCAAGGATGGAAGAAAGAGGAAATATAAATGATATTTATAGATATGCTTTTAATTATATTTGAAAAAACTTTTAATTCTAAGAATATTAATCAGCAGGTGTTTACCCATCTGTTTATCAGATAAATATCTTCTTATCTGTTATCTTGTTTACACACTTGATAACAGGAACTATTTAAAAGCATGCTGTGGTAAAATTCTCTCATTCAGTACTTTTGTCTGAAGATGGTAACAACGCTGTTACCGAAACGTCACACACTATTTATTTATTTGGATTTGGTCTTATTACCTTGTGTTTATAATCTACAATCCAAATTGTGCCTCATCTATTTTTGTTCTCTTAAAATTTTCAAATGTTGTAGTTGTTTTTTATCACCTTGTGTAAAGATTACACAAATTCCATGAGTTCATGTTCCTCAAGATTGGGATATAGGGATGCAGCTTTCATTGATTATAGCACCACAATCCAGGTACATTTGGTGAAAGTATGACTTTGCCTGTAATTTGAGGCTGTATCTAACATGAAAGCAGATGTCTTTGCTGCCGACTCTTTTCAAATGTGTGCATATGGAAATTTAAAGTTTTTTTTTCTCCAAAATTTATCAAATTCGAAAGATATTCTTCGTAACGACTCAAATTTTTCTATTTTATTCTGGACCTTGGAATAACAGGTGTTTTGTGTGTTTAGATGGCGCAGTACCCACCACAGCCTTACGGTGCAATGCCACAGCCAGGCTTTCCTGCTCAAGCTGGCTATCCCGCTCAAGCAGCTTATCCTGCCCAAGCTGGCTTTCCTGCTCAACCTGGTTATCCAGCCCAACCTGGCTATCCTCCCCAACCTGGTAGGTTCTCCTTCTTTCAGTCCAACTTCCTCTATACAGCTTATGTGACCTATAGACAATGACAATTAAAATAATTTTATTGATATCTTGTCAATACATGCAAAGTGCACAGTCTACACTATTTAAAAAAGATAATATGGATTATATACACTATGTACAATGAATATAGCGCCTCTGCCAGCGCTGCAGAGTTTGGTGGAGAATCACCAGCGGGTCTCCAGCGACACCACGTATTTCGCGATCTACAAGCAATATGTAACCTATAGATGTGAACTTGTTGTTAGACCTCAGCAAGGGTTCTAGGATGTCGATGGAAGGATGGTCTAAACTGTTGGTTTTCAACCGCTACGACCCGGGTTCGATTCCCTCATTAGGCAGTTTTTTCTGATTTAAAAAAAAAAGAAAAGGAAAGCACAATAGCCCCCAATTCTTGAAAAAGTCCAACCCCACCAATGAGTGCAAGTAACCAAACGAGGCACAGACACATTTGTAAGTGCAAAAGTCGAACTGCTTTTCACCTGTTTTGACATGTGGTGCACTTACAGTAAAAGTAGTCACCAACTACCCACCATTATTATCATGGCCTGTACCATGTGTACTAGGGATAATTAAAAAATAAAAATAAAACCTGCATTGATAGTTCCATTTGGTTCTAGGCAAAAATGCACTGGCATGGCACCAAAGGCAGGCTGAATAAAATTGGTTATACAATGACCCTAAAACAATTCTTTCTTATGTAAATCCAATAATGCTGTTAATACAGTAGAACCTCCATGAGAGGACACTCGCCCTAGAGGACACCTCTCTACAAAGGACAGTTTTCATTTATAAAATTATCATTTTTAATATCTAGCACATATTTACAAACTCCACCTTTGCCAGTGCCTGGATGAAATGTGATGTTATCCCTATGTATGTAATAAAGTGATTGTGTCCAGGCCCCAGCATGCCGGTACATGAGCCTCGTCCTACTGCACCTCAGTTGGATCAATTGATTGCAGGATATGAGAACGTAACCTATAATCCTGGTAGGTATTTTTTCCTTATTCTCTCACAGTAAATAACCCTAGTTGCTGCTTATCCCATAAACACATAGTACACACCCTAGAATACTCATGGTGAGATTTGTGACAACTTAAACTGTAAATATAACAGAAGTGGTTTGACTTTTGCACATATCATATTTATATATATATATATACTAGACGGGTGACCCGGGCTTTGCCCCGGGATTGACCCGTGTGCATATCTACCCGAGTGATATATATTTAGATAAGATTTTTTATAATTGTTTGTTATTAGCATTATCTATTTGTTTGCATCAGCATAATTTAATCTAATCTTTGATAGAGGGCGCTGTTCGTGAGCTAAGTAGAATAATTTGAATATATAGTTTTAATAATTGATTTATATATATTTTTAAATAGCCTATCGTCTTCCCCGTATTTTTTTACCTATGTATGGAAATTTTTGTTTGAATTAGTGAACTACTGCGAATTTGTATACCGAACATACAAACATACAAACATTGATTTATATATATATATATAGATATTAAAAATAAGACTAAAACCACATGTTTTTTTTTTCATATATATATATATAAAAGTCACTGTATGTACAGTTAAACCTGTTTATAGCGCCCCCTCTTGGAACTCAGCAAAATAGGGTGCTATAGACAGGTCACTTTTAATGTAAAATGTTTACATTTTAATGTTTAAAATCGGGCGCTATAGAGAGGAAGGCGCTATTTAGAGGGGGTGCTATAGACAGGTCACTTTTAATGTAAAATGTTTACATTTTAATGTTTAAAATCGGGAGCTTTAGAGAGGAAGGCGCTATTTAGAGGGGGTGCTATAGACAGGTCACTTTTAATGTAAAATGTTTACATTTTAATATTTAAAATCGGGCGCTATAGAGAGGAAGGCGCTATTTAGAGGGGGTGCTATAGACAGGTCACTTTTAATGTAAAATGTTTACATTTTAATGTTTAAAATCGGCCGCTGTAGAGAGGAAGGCACTATTTAGAGGGAGTGCTATAGACAGGTCACTTTTAATGTAAAATGTTTACATTTTATTGTTTAAAATCGGGCGCTATAGAGAGGAAGGCGCTATTTAGAGGGGGAGTGCTATAGACAGGTTTAACGGTATATATGTTTGTCGGCTATACATGTCCACAATATTTAACCAATCTAGATGTGAGAGGATAGCCCACATGGGCTCCCCAGCGTGACAAGGGTTGGTGTGTGGGGGAGGACAAAGACAGCTGGTCACAGCTGAGAGTTGCCTCCCAGTGTGTGGATGATCCTGCAAGACAGTGCCAGAAGAGCCTGACATTGGAACGGCCTACAAGGCAGTGTAGTCCAAGCTGGACATGTACAGTGTGGAGCGGGACATTCCACAAGAATGACATCCACGCCGCCAATTTATAATTGTAACAAATAGTATTTGAATATAAACATTTTGTGAAAATATATACGTACTCGGGTAAAACCCGGGTGTTGCCCGGGTCATTCGACTAGTAAGATGATAAAGCTCTGATCCAAATTACAAGGCATATAGGCTAGTAGGTGTGTTATCTAACCCCCCCCCCCCCCTGGTGTGTTATCTAACCCCCCTGTTGTGCAGCCTGCCTCAAACCCCCGGCCTACACCCCTCCCTCAGCCCCTGCTCCACCGGCCCCTACTTCCCTCTCTGACTTTTCGTAAGTAGCTCCCCTGGTTCAGCCATACCTCTTCTTTCTTATCTCCACTCAATCACATTAAGGTATCAAGCTTGTAAAGCTTGAGAATTTTGATGGTGTCTGCCGGGGAAGAGTAGAGCTCATCAATGGATCAGTCAATACAGTCAATAATATGTCTTGGGGTTGCAGGCTGAGAATTGCACTTAGTACATAGTGGGAAAACCTTGCAACCATTCTGGAAAGTCTTAGTCCGTAGATGACTAGACTTAAGTCTGGAAATCAAAGACTGCTGTTCTCTTGGGAGGACAGAACCGGTTCTTGTCCCTCCTGCTCTGTACCAGTCATGTGCAGCATCAGATTTCCATTCCTGCAGGCATTGGGTTCCTTTGTCATTAAGACTGGGAACACTACTTAGTAGCAGGCCCACTTAGCTCCAATCTGAAATGGCCGCCTCTCCCAGACCACCCAGAATTCTGAAATTTGTACACATGCATTGTTCATTGGACTGAGTGAGTTTTAGAAGTTCCATACTTCTATGTGATCTGGAAGTATATTAAAACTAATTTACAAAATTTGATAGTCAATTTGGAAATTTGTCTATTTCTGGCTACCTTGACAAGCCAGAAGTCTGAAAATTTGTCAACTTGCATTCTCACTGGAGTCTGAAAAGTGTATCAAATTTCAGATTCCTACATGCTCTAAAAGTATATTAAAAATCTATTGCAAGATTTGTGGACAGACGAACGGACGGACAGGGAAGCAAGTTAAATAAAAGCTTTTTATAAAAAGAAGGTGATAAGGCACAATTTGGATTATAAATTATAAACACAAGGTAATAAGATCAAATCCACACCACACACTAATTATTTATTTGGTCTTATTACCTTGTGTGTAAAAAATGAAGGTCTTCAGTTAAAATCGATTGCAAGATTTGTGGACAGATAAACGGACTGACCACAGGAAAGCAAGTTGAATAAAAGTATTTAAAAAATGAAGGTGTTCAGTCAAAATAAACAGTAAAATTAAGGTAGCAAACAAACTCCTGGTGATGAAAGAGTGTGTGACTACGTGGAGGTGTTGGGATGGATCCAGTATCCAGAGTGGAGGAATTTGACCTGAAGGATTAGATTTCTGCCTGATTTGGCAAATCTCACTTTCCCAGACCGTTTGGTTGGTTCTGTTTGTCTGCTTAGACTCTGTTGAAAGTGGTGATTCTAGAATAGTTCTTCAGTACTTTTGTCTGAAGATGGTAACAACGCTGTTACCGAAACGTCACACACTATTTTTTTTATTTGAATTTGGTATTATTACCTTGTGTCTTCAATGTAATACTCTTGTTGTAATTTGCATATTGTTGTAATGTTTTGTAAATTCTGCAAAACTGAAAGCATAGAAGAAATGACCCACTACATCTCTGAATGTACTATTGTTAACGAGGAACGGAATAAGATCTTAAAGAACATTATCCAAGTCTACATGAACCCAGTTCAGCTAATCAGAATAATGTCCGAGAAAAAATATATAGCGATAGAATTGTTTAACCCTTAGTTACTGGCGCCTATTTTCCTTACACAATTACTGGCGTTCGGCCTCTCAGGCCGTCTTTTAAAATCAATAATAAACCATGTTATTTATAAAATAAAAAGAAATTAAACGTATACACATAATTTCCAAAGAATAAATATTTTGTTTTTTTCGAATAAACAGAGCTCTAAACAAAATTAAATGAAAATGTACAAGAAACTCTTTCTATCTAAAATATTCTATATATATTCTAAAAAATTCTATCTAAAATATTTTATTCAAGATTAGGTGCACAATTCAAGCATATTTCAATAGAATGATCTTTGCAGATTGGTTCTTTGCATTTTTTGAATTGCATTTGAGTTCGACGATCTTTTTTACATAGGTAGCATCTTTTGCGTTTTTTGGACCAAGGACTGCCACTTGTGGATTCCTAGATAACACATATTATTGATATTTCGTTTGAATATCAAATAAATATTTGCCTACCTCAAGTGATGAAGTTCCAGCATGCTTCTGAATTAATACTTGCAGATCTCTTGACAAATTTTTGGCTTGATTTCTCATATTCAAGGCATCTCTCATTAGTTGTAGAGCAAGCTGCTTTATAAAATCTTTTCGAGCCATTCCACCGTCTTGCTTGACAGCCTTATAAATTACTGCTGAATTTATTGCAACCACATCCAAAAAGTTGAAAAATAAACACAGGGGCCATCTTTTGGTTCTTCTTCCAACTGAATACATGTCTGATCAACTACATCTAC
This sequence comes from Cordylochernes scorpioides, assembly GCA_030710605.1. NCBI lineage: Eukaryota > Metazoa > Arthropoda > Arachnida > Pseudoscorpiones > Chernetidae > Cordylochernes > Cordylochernes scorpioides. Next base: position 115,420,927 of record CP092865.1, on the reverse strand, counting down.
ACCACCTTTGGTCATATTATAAAATGTGATTATCTCGGGCTTTTATTGTTCAGCAGTTTCTTGATCAATTGTTGTGGTCAAATGCATTGTGGAGAGTAATATAACAGATTTTCCAATTTTAGGGACATAGGATACCAAATTTTTGTTTTTTGAAAAACCAAAAGTGGAACCGAACTTCTATTATATTATACAAAATTACAATCACAAACACAATTTAGAATGCATATAATTGAAGCAAGAGTAATAAAAAAATGAATGCTCAACTTATTTGTTGCGTTTGAACGTCTATAAAACCAAAAGTGAAACGGCCAATAATAGGGGCGCTAAAATTCCCAGTGACGTAATTACTGGCGCTCGGCTTTAAAGGCCGTTTGATTTAATAACTCTGGATATACAAAATAGATTTCTCTTAAAATGAAAAGTTCTTCAAATAAATGCATTTTATTAAGCTACCTAAAATTTTGATGAAAAATATTGCATTTTGAAAATTTCGCAAACATTTTAAATTTTCACACGGCCTTTCAAGCCGAACGCCAGTAATTACGGGTTAACTTTCATAAAGTGTTAGAGAACAAGGTAATCTCTAAGAACTAAAATTACAGAACAATTTCCTCTTCCATAGTTAATTTGTATAGTTCAAAACAAGGTAATAAGACCAATTCCAAATAAATAAATAGTGTGTGACGTTTCGGTAACAGCGTTGTTACCATCTTCAGACAAATGTACTGAATGAGAAATTTTACCACAGCATGTTTTAAATGTTTCTCATTCAGTACTTTTGTCTGAAGATGGTAACAACGCTGTTGCCGAAATGTCACACATATTTATTTATTTGGATTTGGTCTTATTACCTTGTTTTATAATCTATAATCCAAATTGTGCCTTATCAATTTGTATAGTTATGTTGAATACTTTGATTTACTTTTCATTTTCCCTTCTCTCCTTTGTTTATGTTTCTTTTCCCCTTTCTCCATGAAAATGATGTATGGCGAGTCCTTACAGGACGGAAATGTCCTAATAAAGCTGTTGTTGTAATGTTGTATATACTAATTTACATCTCTACCTATATATCGCAGCTTTGTTAGAATAGTTTGGTTCTTTCTCGTCTCCACTCAATCCTATTAAGATATCAAGCATCGGGGTCGGTGGAAGGATGGTCTAAACCATTGGTTCTCGACCGCTACGACCCGGGTTCGAATCCTGCATTGGGCACTTTTTTCTGATTTAAAAAAAATGCTCCAATGGCCCCCCCGATTCTTGCAAAAGTCTAACCCCACCAGGGAGTGCAAGTAACCAAATGGGGCTCTGGCACATTTGTAAGTGCAAAGTCGAACTGCTTTTCACATGTGTTGATATGTGGTGCACTTACAGTAAAAAGCAGTCACCTACTTCTACCCACCATGATTGTCATCATGGCCTGTACCACGTGTACTCTAGGGATAAACAAAAAAAAAAAAAAGATATCAAGCTTATAAAGCTTGAGACTTTTGATGGTGTCTGCCGGGGAAGAGTAGAGCTCATCAATGGATGAGTCAATACAGTCAATGATGTGTCTTGGGGTTGCAGGTTGACACTTAGTACATAGTGGGAAAACATTTTGGTTCTTGGATAGGACAAGCAATTTCATCATTGTTACTTAAACCAAAAGCCTATTTTAGATTGTGGGATGAACTGTTTGGGAGCAACCTGTATTTCTAAGCTCAAAACTGGCCTTGCAAGACCACTACTTTCGCAGAATGGTGTCAATGTACCATCTGCAGGACCAAAGAGGCCTCACACCTTCGTGGAATGTATGGGAGCCTCAAGACAGGACCTATATTCCAACCGTACCAATATTAGGAATTTGATCTATGAATATAGTCTCCATGACCTCTTGTATAACTATACAATGGGATAATATAAAAAAATCTTTTTTCAAATGTTAGCAATTCATAATGCTGGTCCATATAGGGTTAAAAATTTCTATGCTATAAACACAAGGTAATAAGACCAATCCAAATAAATAAATAGTGTGTGGCGTTTCAGTAACAACACTGTTAAGTAAACTATGGACATATGCTTTTAAGACAGTAGAGTTATTTGTGAAAAGAAACATTCACATCTTAATGTTTTCATTTGTTATTACCTTGGGTTTATAAACAAGAGAAGAAAACCACGTTTTTACCAACAATATATTCCTAATCCAATATGTACATATTTATTTAAACTTTACAAATGCACTAAGGATTATTACCTTGTGTTTACACAGATAATAATATTACATGATAATCTATATTCCAAATTGTGCTTTATCGATTACCTTGTGTTTATAAACAAGATAAGAACACCATGTTTTACCATTAATATATTATTCCTATTCCAATATGTACATATTTATTCAAACTTTACAAATTAACTAAGGATTGCTTAGGATCATTTGTTAAGGATTACCTTGTGTTTATAAACTAGAGAAGAAAACCAATTTTTACTATCAATGTATTCCTATTCCAATATATATATATATACAGTTAAACCTGTCTATAGCGCCCCCTCTAAATAGCACCTTCCTCTCTATAGCGCCCGATTTTAAATACATAGTACAATACAATTTACATTAAAAGTGACCTGTCTATAGCACCCTATTTTGGTGAGTCCCAAGAGGAGGCGCTATAAACAGGTTTAAGAGTATTAATTAAAACTTTACAAATTCACTAAGGATTACCTTGTGTTTATAAACAAGATAAGAAAGCCATGTATTTTACCATCAATTTATTCCTATTCCAATATGTACATATTTATTAAAACTTTACAAATTAACTAAGGAATGCTGACTGCAGAATTGCCCCTCTGGCAGAAGAACAAGCCAAAGAAGCCTTAGAGGATTTTCTTGCGGAGAACTGCTGCTATGGGAAGAAGCCTGCGCGGCAACTGGTGATCACTAGCATGACCATGACCAGCTGTTTCCTGGTGGGTAGACTCACTTTCCTTGTAAATGGATAGCTCTACAACGCTGTGTGCGTAGTACACTCTGGAGACCTTCGGGGAGCAGAGGAAGACCAACTGGGTCCAGGAGCCCTATCACCGTAAGATCTATTGTCTTCTTCTTTCTTATCTCCACTCAATCATACTAGGATATCAAGTTGTGACCCTTGATGGTGTCTGTTTGACAACCATCATGACTGGGTGAAGTAGAATGAGTCTGCCTTTGTTATTAAGACTGGGAGCACTACTCAGTGGCAGGCCGACTTAGCTCCAAAAGAAATGGCCGCCTCAGACATGAGGAACAGATGCCATGTGCAGCTGCTCATAACATGGAGTACAAACGCTGCTCATCCTGTATCCCTGGATTAAGAGCTCTTACAGGGTACTATCAGCCGGGCCAGCTGATCCCAGGTTTTTTAGTGAGCTTGTTACTGCTCCCCCTCCTCCTTTTTCATCCGGACTTGGGACCGGTAAAGGCGGAGTTAGATCTATTGTATTAACATGAAGCAATAAAATATGCAACAAAAACAAAACACAGAACGAAACACTACAAAAACAAGATAATAAGACCAAATCCAAATAAATAATTAGTGTGTGACGTTTCGGTAACAGCATTGTTACCATCTTCAGACAAAAGTACTGAATGAGAAATTTTACCACAGCATGTTTTAAATAAACACAAAGCAATAACGCGCCATCTATACATATAAAATGAAAGGATTTAAAAGCACGAAAGTTTCTTTTATACATAATACAAACTTCTACTGCCCTTACTGCGATGAAAAAATATATTGGGAGGACTTGGTTCATCAGTGGTGAACCCTCCCAGCTATTTCGCCAATTTAATCTACCAGACCGCTTCTCAGAGCTCTAATACTGTATTGGACGATTCTGCTTATATACGCAGCACTGAAGGGTGGAATCTCAGAAATGGTTTTCAAGAAAACTATGGACATAAGCTTATAGGACAGTAGAATTACATTCAAATATTTTTATTAACATAAAGCAATAAAATGCGCAACAAAACACAGAACGAAACACTACAAAAACAAGGTAATAAGACCAAATCCAAATAAATAAATAGTGTGTGACGTTTCAGTAACAGTGTTGATACCATCATCAGACAAAAGTACTGACTGAGAAATTTTACCACAGCATGTTTTAAATAGTTACTGTTATCAAGTGGGCAAACAAGATAGCAGATAAGAAGAAGATAGTGAAGATTTAGTTAGGTTAGTTATTTAGATTTAGTAATGATAGTTGAAGATTTAAAACATGCTATGGTAAAATTTCTCATTCAGTACTTTTGTCTGAAGCTAAGTTGGCCTGCCACTGAGTAGTGCTCCCAGTTTTAATGACAGATGCAGATGCATTCTACTTCACCCAGTCTCAAGCTTTACAAGCTTGATACCCTAATATGATTGAGTGGAGATGAGAAAGAAGAAGATTATTATGAAAAAGACATCTCCTATCATCCAACTGAAAGTTTCTGATGGCTTGCGTCATCTATAGGAATAAATATAAACACAAGGTAATAAGACCAAATCCAAATAAATAGTTTGTGACCTTTTGGTAACAACGCTGTTACCGAAACATCACACACTTATTACCTTGTGTTTATAATCTATAATCTAAATTGTGCCTTATCGAAACACTACAAAGTAATGACAATACATCCAGATGGCACAAGAACCAATTGGACCTGCAAAAAAATGTCCTGGTTTGGAACTAACACCACGTGGTCTCTCCATACTTCCTTCGCCATCCTCTACACCCTCTATAACCGCAGGGAATGTGTGCAGATGGCGAATATGTTGACAGTGCTCAGAATGGCCTGGCCCCTGCTCCTTGGGAAATCCCAGTGGGCCTCCCCAGTGGACACTTTATAGATGGGGACGCAGCGCTCCCTGTGCCACACACCACCATCGTGAGGCCCTGCAACAGCTGTAATGGCAACGGGATGAACGTCTGTAAGGACTGCCTGGGCATCGGCTGGGTGAGTCGGACATTTTTATATAAATCCACCCTGGTACGTGGCCACAACAGACACAAAGTGGATTATCTTCACCACACTAAGAGAATTTGTAGTGATCATGGTTCTAGAGGGCAGCATATCATTTCTATGTCTTCTTCTTCTTTCTTATCTCCACACTGGGTGAAGTAGAATGCCTTTGTCATTAAGACTGGGAGCACTACTCAGTGGCAGGCCGACTTAGCTCCAAAAGAAATGACTGCCTCTGACATGAGGAACAGATGCCATGTGCAGCCGCTCCTAACATGGAGTACAAACGCTGCTCATCCTGTATCCTGGATTAGGAGACCTTACAGGGTACTATCAGCATGGCCAGCTGAGCCCAGGTTTTTTAGTGAGCTTGTTACTGCTCCCCCTCCTCTTTTTTCATCCGGGCTTGGGATCGGCAAAATGTAAGAAATGTGAGGACAGGAATAGAGGTAAAGATCTTTACTTTTATTACCCCTAGTACACATAGTACAGGCCATGATAAACTTGGTGGGTAGAAGTTGGCGACTGTTTTTACTGTAAGTGCACCACATGTCTACACATGTGAAAAGCAGTTCGACTTTTGCACTTACAAATGTGCCAGAGCCCTGTTTGGTTACTTGCACTCTTTGGTGGGGTTGGACTTTTGCAAGAATCAAGGGCCATTGTAGCATTTTTTAATTAGAAATGATCCCAGGTCGTAGCAGTCAAAAACCAACGGTTTAGACCATCCTTCCACTGATCCCTAAAGAATCAGATGAAGAAGTAGAGTTAACATAAAGGATTTAAAGATAAAAAGTGCAATAACACATATGCAGAATTGGATGCCTTCAAGACAATTAAAACCTGAATCCTGAATATAGATCTAAAGATGGAAAACCAAATTCAAATTATATGTGATGTTTGTGGCTGAAACAATGTTGTTACCCCCCATCTTCAGGTAAGAGTACTAAATGAGAAAACTATCACAGCATGGCTTTAAATAGAGATCACTGTGATATCAGTTAAGTATAAACAAGAATAGGAAAATAAGGGGGTCGGTGGAAGGATGGTCTAAACCATTGGGTCTCGAACGCTACGATCCGGGTTTGATTCCCGCATTGGGCACTTTTTATTTTAATAAAAAAAATGCTCCAATGGCCTCCAATTCTTGCAAAAGTCAAACTCCATCAACGAGTGCAATTAACCAAACGGGGCTCTGGCACATTTGTAAATGTAAAGTCAAACTGCTTTTCACATGTGTAGACATGTGGTGCACTTGGAGTAAAAGCAGTCGCCTTCTACCCACCATGATTATCATCTTGGTTTGTACCACGTGTACTAGGAATAAGCAAAAAAAAAAGAATAGGGAAATAAAGTACATACTGATAAGAATTTTTTTTTTTTTAAAGAAAATGTGTGAACGCAACTCCCCACTACCAAAATATTTTACACCCCAGCTATCTTGATTTTGGAAAGTGTTCAGGGTTAGCCATTCCAAAGTGCAAGGCCTCTCCTGAGGACACGAGAATCTTGAGGAATCAGGAGAGCCCTTTCCATTGCACTTTGGGGAGTGCTGCGTTCGCGTATTCCCTTTTTTAATAAGAATAAAATATATTTTCTGAAATCCTTGGTTAAAGTGATGTGCCTTGGCTATGTGCAGGTCCAGTGCTGGGTGTGCAAAGGTCGTGGCGTCAACTTGGACAACAGGGGCTGCAACCACTGCCATTCTACTGGCAAAGCTGGGTGAGACACATGACTGAATGCTGTTACTGTAGAACCTCTCTGTAAAGGACAACACTTAATTTCAGAGCCAAAGTATCCTTTAGGGAGAGGTGTGTCCTCTTACTGAAGATTTGCTAAATAGTAAAAATGGTAATTTTGAAAATGAAAACTGTCCTTTGTTGAGATGTCTCCCTTAGCATGAGTGTCCTCTCATGGAGGTTACTGTACCAAAATATTAGAAATACATATATTTGTATATGGTATTGTTACATTTTTATTGCTACAATAGAACCTCCCTGTAAAGGACACCTAATTGCAGAGCCAAAGTATCCTTTAGTGAGAGGTGTCTTCTTACCAGAGAGTTGCTAAATAGTAAAAATGGTAATTTTGTAAATGAAAACTGTCCTTTATAGAGAGGTATCCTCTAGCATGAGTGTTGTATCATGGAGGTTCTACTATATATATGCAAATACGTGAGGCTTCACATCCATTATAGAAAATGGTGTATGTATATAAGTAGAATTAGGATCCAAATAACCATTCCTCTGAGGAGGGTCACTGAAACATCAACCAATAATTTATTTAATTCCCGACATTTCAGTGTCCTGCTGTTACTCTCTTCAGGGGAATGATTACTTTGAATCCTATTCTACTTATATAACCTGTCTATAGTTCCCTCTCTAAATAGTGCCTCCTCCCTCTCTATAGCGCCCAATTTTAAATACATAGTACGATGTGATTTACATTAAAAGTGACATGTCTATAGCACCCCCTCTCTATAGCAACCTATTTTGGTGAGTCCCAAGAGGGGGTGCTAAAGACAGGTTTAACTATATATACACGATTTTCTGAAATAGATGTAAAGCATCACATATTTGCATATATATAGTAGAACCTCCATGAGAGGACACTCACAATAGAGAGGACCTCTCTACTAAAAATTATCTATGATTCAAATTGTGCCTTATTATTACCTTTTTAACTTTTATAACCAATTCGTGTGACCTTGCTCCAATATCCCCTGCTATGTGTAGGTGCACCAAGTGTAGCAGCAAAGGCCGCATCAACTGCAAGACTTGCCAGACCTTGGGACAACTCAAGCTCTACGTCAAGCTCTCTGTCAAATGGTGAGGATCCTTTATTCTGGTGTGGATTTAGACCATTTCTTTTTTTTTTTTTTTACTTATCCCTAGTACACATGGTCTAAACTGTTGGTTTTCGACCACTATGACCCTGGTTCGATTCCCGCATATCCAATGGCCTCCGATTCTTGTAAAAGTCCAACCCCACCATCAAATGGAAGTAACCAAACAGGGTTCTGGCACATTTGTAAAAGTTGAACTGCTTTTCACATGTGTAGACATGGGGTGCACGTACAGTAAAATTAGTCGCCTACTTTTACCCATCATGATTATCATGGCTTGTATCACATGTACTAAGGATAAGCAAAAAAAAAAAACATGTGGTACAAGCCATGATAATCATGATAGGTAGTTAGCGACTGTTTTTACTGTAAGTTCACATATCTACACATGTGAAAAGCATTTTGACTTTGCACTTACAAATGTGCCAGAGCCCTCTGTTTGGTTACTTGCATTTGTTGGTGGGGAGGAATTTTGCAAGAATCAGGGACAATTGGGGCAATTTTTTAATTAGAAAAAAGCTCAAGTAGCATGAACTCATGGAATTCGTGTAATCTTTACACAAGGGGATAAGAAACAACAACAAGAGCAAAATTTGTGCTCGAGAGCTTGCAACATCTCAATATAAAGAAATTCTAAAGTCCCTATTGTAAGTATATCTTAATTGTGGTTATAACAACCTCTCTTAAACCCAAGTGATGTTATTACAATGAGGTTCTTTTGTTGATCATGGTACCATGATCCAGGCATACTTGGTGAAAGTGCACCCCTACACCCCATTCCATGAGATCAAGCTTGACAATTAAAATAATTTTATTGACATCTCGTCAATACATGCAAAGTGCACAGTCTGCACTATTAAAAAAATATATAATTATATATATGCATCATACTATGTACAAAGAACATGGCACCTCTGCCAGCGCTGCAGAGTTTGGTGGAGAATCACCAGCGAGATCAAGGTTAAAGAGTATGAACTCATGGAATTTGTGTAATCTGTCCACAAGGGGATAAGAAACAACAACAACATAAAGAAATTTTTTACCCAAAAAGAAAGAAATTTTGCCGGGAGGATATTGATCTAAAGAGACAAGGGTCGCCTCTCCCGTCAAAATAGACGTCTAAAACCAGACGCTATCTATTGACCGTCGCCGCAAACTAGCAGCTTCGGGTCGGTGACAAAGCCACAACACCAGCTTTGGCAAACTGAGAAGCGTCCACCTAGAGACCATGGTTTCGGGCTAATGGCCCTCGTCAGTCTAGGGCGGACTTTATTTTATGAGATCCACATGAAATCTAATGGAATCTTGACAATAGGCCAAAGAGGTGTTTAGCTGGCAAAGTGGCTGGGCCAAATCTATGGCTAAAATATAGATGGAAATTTTGCAGGGAGGATATTGATCTAAAGAGACAAGGGTCGCCTCTCCCGTCAATAGATGGCGTCTGGTTTTGATGGGAGAGGTGACCCTTGTCTCTTTAGACCAAAAAAATGTAGTTTTTTCCCTTTATTTTAAAATTTCTGGCTTACTATGGCTTGGATAAATTGTATGTTTGGCAGTCACTACCATGGGTGTTGTAGGAAGAACCACAAGGAGGAGACTGTATCAGAGAACACCGTGGTGCCCCGTGAACTGATTAAGGAAGTCAGTGGAACTATGGCCTTCGAGGACCAACAACCTCGGGTAGGTCACCTGAGCCATGTTTCAATCTGGCAATCAACATATTGTAACGTATGATAAAGCAAAATTTAGATTATAGATTACTAGACAGGTGACCCGTGCTTCGCCCCGGGATTGACCCGTGTGCATATCTACCCGAGTGATATATATTTAGATAAGATTTTTTTTATAATTGTTTGTTATTAGCATTATCTATTTGTTTGCATCAGCATAATTTAATCTAATCTTTGATAGAGGGCGCTGTTCGTGAGCTAAGTAGAATAATTTGAATATATAGTTTTAATAATTGATTTATATATTTTTTTAAATAGCCTATCGTCTTTCCCGTATTTTTTTACCTATGTATGGAAATTTTGGTTTGAATTAGTGAACTACTGCGAATTTGTATACCGGACATACAAACAAACAAACATACAAACATTCATTTTTATATATATAGATATAGATATAGATTACTACAAGATAATAAGACCAAATACGTGCATCATAATTTTTCAACTTGGTTAAAAGCCTGTAATTAATATATTTGTTTTTTCTCCAGTTTTTAACTGTGGTATTCAATTTATCTTTGAAGTTTTTTTTGTTGGATCATTTTTTTATAGGAATAGGCTTTCTTTATTGAATAACAATGGCACCTATTCTCCTATAAAAATGATCCAACAAAAAAAACTTCAAAAATAAATTGAACACCATACTTAAAAACTGGAGAAAAAAACAAATATATTAATTAAAGACCAAATACAAATGATTTAATAGTGTGTGACATTTTGGTAACAGCTTTGTTACCATCATCAGACAAAATAATAATAGAGTGAAATAAAGCTGACCATACCACAGATGTGTTGATCTTTTGGCCCTTCTATTTTTTTAAATTATACACACTGAGAAATCTTTTTGAAAATAAAGCAATCCATAAATTAATCTTTAAATAAAAAGGCATATATAGTGGATCAAAATATCATTTATTTTACCAATATTTGTTATAATACCTTGATAAAGGTTGGCGTTCAGCCAACTAAAATATTGGTAAAATAAATGATATTTTGATCCAATATATGCCTTTTTATTAAAAAAATTGAGAAATCTATAAACAAGAGTCTGAAAAAATTATATAGATCTGATATTAATCAAGAATGGGTATTTGCCCAATTCTGGAATAATTAAAAATCAATGATTTGTTGATATTTATTCTGACAGATGGAAATCTGATGCTGCACATGACTGGTACAGAGCAGGCGGGACAAGCACCGGTTCTGTCCTCCCAAGAGAACAACAGTCTTTGATTTCCAGACTTAAGTCTGGTCATCTACGGACAATGACTTTCCAGAATGGTTGCAAGGTTTTCCCACTATGTACTAAGTGCAATTCTCAGCCTGCAACCCCAAGACATATTATTGACTGTATTGACTCATCCATTGATGGGCTCTACTCTTCCCCGGCAGACACCATCAACAAGCTTTACAAGCTTGATACCTTAGTGTGATTGAGTGGAGATAAGAAAGAAGAAGAAGATTCTGACAGATAGCACAAGCCAACTTTTAGTGGAACAATCAGGAGAGATACCTTTTTTCCTAATATTTGTAAAAGTTGTCCAATTTTAGTACCATACATTTTCTCATTATTTCACATTAATTCTAATTCAGATTTCCTAATTATATACTAAAGCATTAGAAAAATACTAAAAAATGATCATAAACATCCCAAAACTACAAAATAATAAGACCAAATTAAAATAATTTAATAGTGTGTGAGGGGGTCTGTGGAAGGCTGGTTAAACCGTTTGGTTTTTGACCACTACGACCCGGGTTCAATTCCCACATTGGACACTTTTTTCTGTTTAATGTAAAATGCTCCAATGGCCCCCGATTCTTGCAAAAGTTCAACCCCACCAGCGAGTGCAAGTAACCAAACGGGGCTCTAGCACATTTATAAGTGCAAAGTCGAACTGCTTTTCACATGTGGTGCGTTTACAGTAAAAGCTGTCGCTAACTACTAACCATGATTATCATGGCCTGTACCACGTGTACTAGGGATAAGCAAAAAAAAACAAAATTGTGTGTGACGTTTCGCTTACAGCATTTACATTTCCTCTTTCTCCCATTCTGTTAATTGTAGCACATTTCTTTTGATTGAAAAAGGCTTCTTTAAATTGTCTCTTAAAATAATTTTTCTCATAATCTAGCATCTTTGTTTCTTTCAGGTTAAAATTATTATGTCCTGTGATTTTTATATGTTCTACAACTTTCTATGTTCTAAAATTGAGAATTCTGCACTTGTAGAACATAGAAAAATCACAGGACATAATAATTTTAACCTAAAAGAAACAAAGATACTAGATTATGAGAAAAATTGTTTTAAGAGACAATTTAAAGAAGCCTTTTTCATTCAAAAGAAATGTGCTACAGCCAACAGCATTGTTGACAAAACATCACACACTATTAATTTATTTAGATTTAGTCTTATTACCTTGTAGTTCTAATCCAAATTGTGTCCCTCATCAAATATCCCAAAACTTAAACACAAGGTAATAAGACCAAATCCAAATAAATGATGTCTGACATTTCGGTAACAACATTGTTACAATCTTCAAACAAAAGTGCTGAATGAATTTATTTACAGTTAAACCTGTCTATAGTGCCCCCTCTTGGGACTCACCAAAATAGGGTGCTAAAGACAGGTCACTTTTAATGTAAATCGCATCGTACTACGTATTTAAAATCGGACGCTATTTAGAGGGGGCGCTATAGACAGGTTTAACTGTATTTGGATTTGATCTTATTACCTTGTATATATACAGTAAAACCTCCTAAACACCTGATTGCAGAGCCAAACTGTCCTTTAGGGAGAGATGTCCTCTTACCAGAGAGTTGCTAAATAGTAAAAATGGTAATTTTGCAGATGAAAACTGTCCTTTGTACAGAGGTGTTCTCTAGCAAGAGTGTCCTTTCAAGAAGGTTCTTCTGTACTATATAATCCAAATTGTGCCTGATCATCCCACAACTTATGACATAGATAGAGCAATCTTGTGATAAAGCCAGATTAGAAACTAACTCTACCAATGATGGAAGAGGGAGAAAATAACAAATCCTATCAGCCCAGCTAACATTTTTTTTTTTTTGCTTATCCCTAGTACACGTGGTACAGGCCATGATAATCATGGTGGGTGAGGTTGACGACTGCTTTTACTGTAAGTGCACCACATGTCTACACATGTGAAAAGCAGTTCGACTTCACACTTACAAATGTGCCAGAGCCCCGTTTGATTACTTGCACTCGCTGGTGGGGTTGAACTTTTGCAAGAATCGGAGGCCATTGGAGGAATTTTTTATATATATTTTTTTTTTATAAGAAAAAAGTGCCCAATACGGGAATCAAACCTGGGTCGTAGCGGTCGAAAACTAACAGTTTAGACCATCCTTTCACCGACCCCCTGCCCAACTAACATAATGGAAGTAACTGGAATTTAAAAATATTTACTTTGGGTTTCCAGGATCATATGATGTCCAACACCTGTACTTTTTAATTTAACTAAATCAATAAACAATCCAGGACCAGGTCTCTTTTAACCATTTTTTTTATTTCTCTAGCTTTCTGTGGGGGGCCAATATGTTCTTCAAAGGCAGGGATGAATATGTAATATAGGTCAAAAGTTACTGTTGTATATGGTATAATCTGTGTAAATATAAAGATCCGGAAACACGGTTTTTGTATAAGCAATGGGGTAATAATAAATATGTAATTCATCTAGCGCAGTGCTGTATTGAATGGTTATATATATACTAGAAGAATGACCCGGCTTCGCCCGAGAAATCCCCCGAGTGAAGTATCCTTCATACTGAAAGTACATCAATAATAAATAGTAGAAGTGCCATAGAATAGAAATACAGAAGAAACACATAAACTACAGGAAAAAAGTGTCTAATGGCAAAAATTGTATTATATTAGTGTTTAGGTATTTGATTTAATTATTTTTTGCAATCCATTTAGTTGTTTCAAAATTAATATAGTTTAAATAGACGGCAGCTTTTCCACCAAACCCCCATTAACCTTTGAAATTGCCTGAGTTGAGTGACTGACTGTAAAGAATCCTGACTGCAATGCCCATCTTCTCAGTAAGAATTAAAAAAAAATAGGTTTATAAAAAAAATTAATCCAAAATACTGGCATGTAAATATTTTTCTGTAAAAAAATAAAAGAGCATATGGAAATATTAGGTAAACATATGTGTTTGCTAATGATTGCGACTGCATTTTAAACTATTTTTAAAAAGAGATTTAAACAAATAAAGGCCAGAACAAAAATTAATAAAAAATATGAAATCCATTATTTACATACATATAGAGGCTGTTATTATATTAAATATATATGTATAAATATGGCTAGAGGTAAAATAGAAACTGTATAAAAGATATCAAAAGTTACCTGTACTTTTGTATGCATTTCGCTGCATCCAATACTATAAACAATGGTGCAGAGAGAAGTATAAAAAAGTTACACTTCTGATTCCAAAAAAATATGTTAAAAAGGCTCTTGCAACATCCACCATAATGTTGTGTCACTTCATGGGTCAGTAGGTAAATAGCCACTGATGGAGATGAGCAACAATTTGTTTTTTAATATGGTCCAAATAGTAATAATACAAAATTAACTCCGAGAATAAGTTTCTTGCTTTTTTTATATAAACACAAGGTAATAAGACCAAATCCAAATAAATAAATAGTGTGTGACGTTTCAGTAACAGCGTTGTTACCATCTTTAGATAAAAGTACTGAAACGTCACACACTATTTATTTATTTGGATTTGGTCTTATTATCTTGTGTTTATAATCTATAATACGATTTACATTAAAAGTGACCTGTCTATAGCAGCCTATTTTGGTGAGTCTCAAGAGGAGGCGCTATAGACAGGTTTAACTGTATATACTTTCATGAATTTTATGTTGTAAAAAGTAACCAAATGGGGCTCTGGCACATTTGTAAGTGCAAAGTTGAACTGCTTTTCACATGTGTAGACATGTGGTGCACTTACAGTAAAAGCAGTCGCTAACTACCCACCATGATTATCATGGCCTGTACCACGTGTACTAGGGATAATTTAAAAATATATATATTGTAAAAAAAATTGTCATGAAAATGTATATATATAAACCATTGCCCCTTGTGTCATTTTGTACCTGTAGAAGTGCGTCTTGCCCGAAATCTTGTACAATCATCCTCCTATATAAAAAGGCTCTTCTCCCTGACTTGTGTTTCTTCACATTAAGTGGCTCCATTGTCTAACTGTGTTGTCCTCTTGTTTATGTAAATCAACAGTGTGGTGTCTATCCAGGTCTGGCCAATCTCCAACTTCCCCGATCAAGCTGTCAACACAGCCTCCCGCTCCCTGGTGGACAAACATGCACGATCTTTCCCCAACGAACGCATCCTCCAGCAGGTAGGCAACCATCAACTCTAGCAGCATTACTGGCTGAATGTGAAAAAGGAGGAGGGGGAGCAGTAACAAGCTCACTAAAAAACCTGGACTCAGCTGGCCCGGCTAATAGTACCCTGTAAGGTCTCCAGGGATACAGGATGAGCAGCGTTTGTACTCCATGTTAGGAGCGGCTGCACATGGTGTCTGTTCCTCATGTCAGAGGCAGCCATTTCTTTTGAAGCTAAGTCGGCCTGCCACTGAGTAGTGCTCCCAGTCTTAATGACAAAGGCAGACACATTTTACTTCACCCAATCATGATGGTTTAAATAAGAAAGAAGAAGAAGACTGGCTGAATTAAGCCTAAATCCTTGTGTAAACCTACATACCATTCTATTTAAGTTGTTTTTATCTTTCTTCCACATCTGACTTTGGATTTTTATTGAGTAAAATATATCAGGCCTCCAGGGTAAGGTATCATTTCAAAACAGTGTATAACATGCTTCTCCTGTAGAAAGACATTCGTGCCTGAAAGCTAGAGAATAAAAATACAGTTAAACCTGTCTATAGCGTCCCCTCTAAATAGTGCTTCCCTCTCTATAGCGCCCGATTTTAAATATGTAGTACGATGCAATTTACATTTAAAGTGACCTGTCTATAGCACCTCATATCTATAACACCCTATTTTGGCGAGTCCCAAGAGGGGGTGCTATAGACAGGTTTAACTGTATTTTGAAAAGACAATTTTCCCTGGAGGCCTGGCAGGAATTCATAGTTCTTCAAATTAAAGATACTTCAGCCAGTAAATCAAAATATTTTTGTCGAAACATCGAGACAATGAAAAATATTTACTGGCAAAAGTATCTTTAATTTGAAGAATCTTTTATTTTATTCATTCTTAACACCTCAAGTTGGGTATTATTGCAATCTTCAATTATGTTATCATATCAATGAAAGTAAATTGTGATTCAAAATTTCATTGGATTTTTCACAAACTGCATACCAATATTCTAAAAAATACTCATGTATCCAAAAAACAAGATAATAATCTTGATCTCAAAAATATTCAATAAATATAAGCCGACATAATAATCGAAACATATACAGTAGAACCTCCATGAGAGGACACTCCTGCTAGAGGACACCTCTCTATAAAGGACAGTTATATTTGCAAAATTACCCAATTTTACTATTTAGCAACTCTCCGGTAAAAGGACACCTCTCCCTAAGAGAACACTTTGGCTCTGCAATTAGATGTCCTTTACAAGGAGGTTCTACTGTAATATTAAAAAAAATAATAATAACAATTCTGGCCTTAACTACCCGTTTCATCATTTTTAAGGGTGCCTGAATGACCAGTTTTTTTTTTTTTTTTGATCGTTGAGGTATAGCTTGCACCACGCTGATGAGGGCCAACAGTCTGAAACGCGTACATGGTTAGCTTTTCTTGATTAATCAAGAATTGTTTTTTTTGCCAATTCTAGAATAATTAAAAAATCAACGAGAATAGTTGATATTTATTCCGATAAGGCACAATTTGGATTATAGACTATAAACACAAGGTAATAAGACCAAATAAAATTAAATAAACAGTGTGTGGCATTTCAGTAACAATGCTGTTACCAAAACATTACACACTATTTATTTATTTGGTTTTATTACTTTGTGTTTATATTTATTCCTATAGATGGCGCAAGTCATCAAAACTTACAGTTGCACAATAAGGAGATGCCCTTTTCATAATAATCTTCTTTCTTATCTCCACTCAATCATATTAGAGTGTCAAGCTTGTAAAGCTTGAGACTGGGTGAAGTAGAATGCATCTGCATCTGTCATTAAGACTGGGAGCACTACTCAGTGGCAGGCCGACTTAGCTCAAAAAGAAATGGCCGCCTCTGACATGAGGAACAGACGCCAGGTACAGCCGCTCCTAACATGGAGTACAAACACTGCTCATCCTGTATCCCTGGATTAGGAGCCCTTACAGGGTACTATCAGCCGGGCCAGCTGAACCCAGGTTTTTTAGTGAGCTTGTTACTGCTCCCTCTCCTCCTTTTTCATCCGGGCTTGGGACCGGCAAAGACAAAGTTTTTCATAATAATAATAATTTTTTTTTTTTTTTGCTTATCCCTAGTACACGTGGTACAGGCCATGATAATCATAGTGGGTATAAGTAGGCGACTGCTTTTACTGTAAGTGCACCACATGACTACACATGTGAAAAGCAGTTCGACTTTGTACTTAAAAATAATAATGTTGTATTGTTCCAGCGCCACAAGGTACAGATAGTACCCATCACTGAGGTACGCTACCAATGGAAGAACAGACAAGGAATCTTCCATATCTACGGTCTACAGAACAAGGTCTACTTCCCGACCTATCCCAGTAAATGCTGCTTTGGCTGCAGCATCATCTAATCTACACAAGCCTATCGCAAACTTCTCTTTTTGGAACATGTCTGGTTGTATACAAAATCCACTGAAACACATTATCTCTCTTTTTAGAATAACCAAGTTGTTTATTCAAAAACTTTCCTTTCCATCCACACTATTGTCTACTCTTTTATATATAATTCTGTTAGATATTTTATTCTTTTTTAATATCTTGTTTACCTATTTACAGTTAAACCTGTCTATAATGCCCCCTCTAAATAGCGCCTCCCTCTCTATAGCACCCGATTTTAAATACGTATTATGATGCGATTTACATTAAAAGTGACCTGTCTATAGCACCCCCTCTCTATAGGACCCTATTTTTGTGAGTCCCAAGAGGGGGCGCTATAGACAGGTTTAACTGTATAATTTTTGAGTTATAAATTTTTTTTATATATATACAGTTAAACCTGTCTATAGCGCCCCCTCTTGGGACTCACCCAAATAGGGTGCTATAGAGAGGAGTTGCTATAAACAGGTCACTTTAAAATGTTAAAATGTTTACATTTTAATGTTCAAAATCAGGCGCTATAGAAAAGAAGGCGCTATTTAGAGGAGACGCTATAGACAGGTTTAACTGTAATATTATTTTTATAATATATATATATATTTTTGCGATTTTTAATTATTATATATACATTTATAGATTACAGTAAAACCTTGCTAAAATGAACCAGGGATATAGCAAACCTTCCTTTATAACGAACCAATGATAATCCCTGATGATGGCAATAACATATAGTAAACCATGTCTATAGTGAATACATGGCTATAGCACCAAGATTCAGTCCCATTGAGGTTCATTATAGCAAGATTTTACTGCATATATATTATATTATTCTCTTTTTGGATTTATATATTTTTATGAAATTTTGATATATATTTTAAAATTATAAATTGTATTATTTAATTATTTTGGATATGTATAAAGCTATATTCATATCAAGTTATGTTGTTTTAACTGTTGTCTGCTAAAATCAATTCAATATCTTGATAACAATAAATGGTTTGTTTCTTTTTTTATGTATTGAGACAACTCTCTCTGCCAGGTTTGGATTGAAACATCTTGCCAGTAACATCCTAGCTGTATGCCAGTAACATCTATATAAATAACTCTTTTGTAATGATAAGACACAATTTGGATTATAGATTATAAACACAAGATAATAAGACCACCAAAGGATACTGTCCCTAGAAAGACATCAAAAATTGATAAGTCACAATTTGGATTAGGTTGTTGTTGTTTCTTATCCCCTTGTATAAAGATTACGAGTTCATGCCTCATGGAATGGGGTATAGGGGTGCAGCTCCTGTTGATCATGACACCATGGCACACTTTAGTGAAAGTCTGACTTTGTCTGTAGTTTGAGGCTGTTCCTAACATGAAAGCCTTTGCTGCCGGCTCTAACATGAATACAGACACAGCTCCTCTGTATCCTGGAGAGGGACACTTGCTGAGGTCTATCAACTGTGTCAGTTGAACTCAGGATTTTTAAAGAGGTCTTTCTCTTCTAACAATACTGCTGTAGGTCCGTGGCTGCTTATTTGTCAGAGTTATTCTGTTTGTTTCACAGCTGGCCTTCATATATGAAGTTTGTTACCCTATCCACCACCTGGGGATGCGCCCAGCAGTCAGCTCTCCCGAGGGACAATTTGGATTATAGATTATAAACACAAGATAATAAGACCAAATCTCCAAATCCAAATAAATAGTGTGTGACGTTTCAGTTGAAGATGGTAACAATGCTGTTACACTGAAGAGCTTCACATACTATTTATTTATTTGGAGAGAGAGAGATTGGGTCTTATATAACCTTGTATTTATAACTCTATTGTAATTAAAGGTAATAAGACCAAACCCAAATATAAAAATAGTGTGTGACATTTCGGTTAAAGATAGTAACAATGCTGTTACTGAAAAATCACATACTATTTATTTATTTGGATTTGGTCTTATTAGCCCTCTTGTGTTTATAATCTATTGTAATAAAAGGTAATAAGACCAAACCCAAATATATAAATATTGTGTGACATTTCAGTAACAGTGTTGTTACCATCATCAGACAAAAGTACTGAATGAGAAATTTTACCACAGCATGTTTTAAATAGAAGAAGCAACACAAGTTTTTGTGGTTATAGGATCTGTTATTTAAAAAACAACAGAAAAAAAGGCACCTCAGTTGGCCGATATTGTGATCAGGGTGCATGGACCAATCTGATCTGCTCCATGGACAAGACACCATCACCACCTAAACGTCATACACTATTTGGATTTGGTTATATTACCTTGTGTTTATAATATATAATCCGAGTTGTATCTTATGATTTTTGATTTTTTCCCCCAACAAATTGAGAAATATTCATAGTGAAACCTCTGTTCATATCTAAACAAATATGATAATTTGCATAAGCATACCTCTTCTTCTTTATTATCTCCACTCAATCATATCAGGGCATCAAGCTTGTAGAGCTTGTTGATGGTGTCTGCTGGGGATGAGTCTCTTCTTCTTTCTTATCTCCACTCAATCATATCAGGGCATCAAGCTTGTAGAGCTTGTTGATGGTGTCTGCTGGGGATGAGTCTCTTCTTCTTTCTTATCTCCACTCAATCATATTAGGGTATCAAGCTTGTAGAGCTTGTTGATTGTGTCTGTTGGGGATGAGTAGATCTCATCAATGGATGAGTCAAACAAAATTGACAGTCATCATGACTGGGTGAAGTAGAATGTGTCTGCCCTTTTCATTAAGACTGGGAGCAAGCACTACTCAGTGGCAGGCCATTGACTTAGCTCCAAAAGAAATGGCCGCTTTTGACATGAACAGATGCCATGTATAGCTCTGCTCTAAAGTGATTTAGTTTAAGATCTCTTTCTCCCCATAGTAGCTCTATGTCCAGCAAGAAATGTTTGCCGTCATAGACAATATCCTGAATTATAGATGGAAATTTTGCCAGGAAAATATTGATCTAAAAAGACAAAGGTCGCCTCTCTCGTCAAAATAGACACCTTCAATATCCTCTTGGAAATTTGACCCATTGATTTTGCCCAGCCACTTTGCCAGATAAACACCTCTTTGGTAGATTGTCAAGATTCCATTAGATCCCGTGTGGATCTCATGTAATAAAGTCTGCACTAGGCTGACGAGGGCCATTAGCCCGAAACCATGGTCCCTAGGTGGACGCTTTTCAGTTTGCCAAAGCTGATGTTGTGGCTTTGTTTCTGACCCGAGGTGCTAGTTTGCGGCGACAGTCAATAGATGGTGTCTAGCTTTGATGGCTGTTTTGACGGGAGAGGTGGACCTTTGTCCTTTCAAGATCTTGAATTATCAATATTAATATACTTATTGTCATTGTGCATGTTTCCTATATGTTACAAATCTCATTCACACATGGGGACATCAGGCCTTTACATTTTCCACTTGCCAACATTGTCCAACATATCCTAAGAGACTATTTACATATGCACATTTACGAAGTTAGGATCAGACATGACGTGGCCACGCAATATTATTAGAGACGAAGGTGATAAAAACGTGGTGATTTTCTTTTATCAATAAAAGAAAATCACCACGTTTTTATCGCCTTCGTCTCTAATATGCACATATATATATGTTGTAAAAAAGATTTTCTTGTTGATTTTAGAGGACTTTAAATAGATTTATTGATCATTTGTTTGATCCCGGAATCCATGAGTATGTGACACTGTAGTCGTTGCAATAATTAAATAAAATTAGTTATCAGAAATAGCTTTAATTGAGCTAAAGAAATATATAAAAACATAATTTGATAAAAGTACTGCCTGACTTAAGGAGTAAGAATTAAAAAAAAAGAAAAACTTATTTACATAATGTACAAAAGGTTTGAGCCAGCCATCGGGAAACAACATCAATCGGTTTTATATAGGGAAAGTTCCGACATCTCTGGTGGTCGACTTAACAGAATATTTGTATCTATAAAATATTTTAAATAAATAATATTTTTATATAACATATATATATACAGTAGAACCTCCCTGTAAAAGACAACATCTAATTGTAGAGACAAAATGTTCTTATGGGAGAGGTGTCCTATTACCAGAGTTGCTAAATATTAAAAATGGTAATTTTGCAAATGAAAACTGTCCTCTAGCACGGGTGTCCTCTCATGGAAGTTCTACCATATATACATACATAATGAAGAGTAAAAGAGAAACATAATGAGTAAAATCGTTTTATTGAATCTGATATATGCCTTTTATATTTTCTAAGGAAAGATTGCTCTATTTTCAGAACTATATATCAATGATTTTTATTATATCTACTACCAAATATATGTGTATGCCTTAATATATACAATAAATATTTTATATATGCATATGTGTTTCCCTTTATCTGTTATATTCTAAACATTCTACCCACCTACAATCTGGCTTCTAAACCGTTGGTTTTTGATGGCTACGACCAGGGATAGAATCCCATATTGGGAACTTTTTTTCTAATTAAAAAAAATGCTCCAAGGGCCCCTGATTCTTGCTAAAGTCAACCCCACCATCGAGTGCAAGTAATCAAACAGGACTCTGGCATATTTGTTAGTGCAAAAGTCGAACTGCCTTTCACGTGTGTAGACATGTGGTGCAACTTACAGTAAAAGCAGTCGCCTAGGTAGTCGCTAGGTCTAACGAGGGGGACTGGAGCCTCGCCATCGTCCGGGTGGAGTCTCTTTAGGACGGGTGTGTAGCGCAAGAGCGCGGCATCCCTGTCCAGTCCGGACACCAAAAATAAAAATAAAAAAACAGTAAAAGCTGTCACTAACTACCCACCATGGTTATCATGGCCTGTACCCTGTGTACTAGGGATAATAAAAAAAAAACAATATGGCTTAGAGGACAACTCTAGTTACTACGGAATTACAAGAGGAAGAATTACCAGATATCATTTCAAAGAAGGAATCTTCTTTCTTATCTCCACTCAATCATATTAGGGTACAAGTTATGACCCTTGATGGTGTCTTTTTGACAACCATCATGACTGGGTGAAGTAGAATGCGTCTGCCTTTGTCATTAAGATTGGGAGCACTACTCAGTAGCAGGCCGACTTAGTTCCAAAAGAAATGACCACCTCTGACATGAGGAATAGACGCCATGTACAGCCACACCTAACATGGAGTACAGGCTCATCCTGTTTACCTGGATTAGGAGACCTCACAGGGTACTATCAGCCGGGCCAGCTGAGTCCAGGTTTTTTAGTGAGCTTGTTACTGCTCCCCCTCCTCTTTTTCATCCGGGCTTGGGACCGGCAAAGGCGGAGTTCAAAGAAGGAATAAAAGTTAACGGCGACAAGTTTCTTCATAATATATATATATATAATTCTAGATATATAAGCTTGTCAAGCATTCAGACATTTGGTCTTGATCAATTCCTTGAGCCTCCCCTTTAAAGCCAGTGGCCAGATCTTGCAGCCATAGTACAGTCCTGATCAATTTCTAGGGATTTCGAATCGTGCAGCTTCTAAAACTGAATGTCAGATCTTGTAGCCATGTATCAATTCATTAAGTTCCTTCAACAGGCTGTTACACAAATACAATGTAAAACGAATATGAAATTAAAGGGACTATTTTTCTGAGAATGCTAAGTTCGACTTGAAACAAATTTTAAGCGAGGATTGAGAATATAAATATTATAAAATTGATAATCACCTGGAGTGGTATATTATCAAAAGAACAAAATCGTGAGGCAAATAGTTTATTGTAACTTTTTTTTTTATTAAGCCGAGATTTCTGGCCTTCTACAGGAGTAAAAATGAGAACATATAAAATAAATTATTTTGTATATGTATATATATATATGTGATGATTTAAGACCATGGAATTGTAAATAATCCAGATATCTACTACCACATGTTCCACCACGTGAATGTATACAACTTGCTATTTACTGCAAATAGAAAGCCTCAACTAACATCAATCTGTACCGCGTAAGAATCTAATAAAGTATAGCAATTGTACAGATAGAAGGAATGGAGAATAACAGGAGAAAATTAAGGTTAAAACTAATTAGGCTTAGGTGAGAATAGGAAAGCAGGCCTAGCAAGTCCAGTCCAATTTTTACGAGGTCGTGGCCCTCCTGGATAATATAACTTTCTCCCCCTGTTTACGTCAGAAAAAGGCAGTGACCTGTTCGGAACCAGCTAAGCTATAAAATGAGGCCCCGAGCCTCAGTTAGACAGCCCTTAGTTAGTCTTTGTTTCAGCCCCAGGGCGCCGGACGCTCCGATAGAGGTAACTAAACCCTTTCCTGCCAGAAATCTCCTCGTCCCATTCCTTCTTGACGTTCAGACGCTTCTTAGTGGAATCTCTGTTTGTTTATTTCACCTTTGGCCCAGCTGTGTCGCCTTCCACCACGACTGCACGGTAGAGTTGACATCGAGGTTAGTCTAGCATCAGGTAACACTGGTCCCAGAGGTCCCAAGATATATATATCACATATATACATACATGTGATGATTCAAGACCATGGAATTGTTGTAAATAATCCAGATATCTACTACCACATATTCCACCACGTGACTGTATATAACTTGTTATTTACTACAAATAGAAAGCATCAAATAACATCAATCTGTACCGCTTAAGACTAATAAAGTATAGCAACTGTACAGATAGAAGGAATGGAGAATAACAGGAGAAACTTAAGTCTAAAACTAATCAGGCCTAAGTGAGAATAAGAAAGTAGGGCTATCGAGCCCAGTCCAATTTTTACGAGGTCATGGCCCCCCTGGATGATGTAACTTCCCCCCTGTTTACGTCAGAAAAGGGCAGTGACCTGCCTGGTCCCAGGGAAGCTATAAAAGGAGGCCCCAAGCCTCAGGCAGTCATTGTTTCATTCCTCCAGTCCACATAGGCCGCTCCTATAGAGGTAATCCTTTCCTGTCAGAGACCTCCTCGTCCCATTCCTTCTTGACGTTCAGACGCTTCTTCGTGGAATCTCTGTTAGTTTATTTAACCTTTGGCCCAACTGTGTCGCCTTCCACCACGACTGCACGGTAGAGTTGACATCGAGGTTAGTCTAGCATCAGGTAACACTGGTCCCAGAGGTCCCAAGATATCACATACATATATGCACATTTACATATATTAAAAGATTTACATTTAAAGAAAGGTGAATGACAAAAACATTTAATTTTTGAATATATGGGAGTATATAGAAGCATAGGTCGCCACTCCAGTCAAAATAAATGTCAAAACTAGACGCCATCTATTGACCGTCACCGAAAACTAGCGGCTTCGGGTCAGTAACAAAGCTACAACACCAGCTTTGGCAAACTGAAAAGCGTCCATCTGGAGATTGTCAAGATTCCATTAGATCCTGTGTGGATCTCATGGAATTAAAGTCCGTCCTAGGCTGACGAGGGCCATTATCCCGAAACCAGGTCTCCAGGTGGACACTTCACAGTTTGCCAAAGCTGGTGTTGTGGCTTTGTCACCGACCTGAGGCCGCTAGTTTGCGGTGACGGTCAATAGATGGCGTCCTGTTTTGATGTCAATTTTGATGGAAGAGGCGCCTTATGATTTCATATTAGATTATATAAAAAATAATATATATATATGTCGTAGCTGTCGTGGTCGAATGGAAGGGCGCGACAGTTGTGCAATGTAAGCTTCGAAAAAGAACTTATTCCACACTCATGAGCGCGCGCACGCGGTTGCGTGCCCTAGCATTCGCCCGCTGGCTCCTACGTTTATTTTGTACAGTTATAGAAGGATTAATTTGTATTTACATTTTAGAATATTAATTATGGTGAAAATAAATTATATCTATTGGGAATTAGGCAAATTATGACATATATATGTGATATCTTGGGACCTCTGGGACCAGTGTTACCTGATGCTAGACGAACCTCGATGTCAACTCTACTGTGCAGTCGTGGTGGAAGGCGACACAGCTGGGCCAAAGGTGAAATGAACAAACAGAGATTCCACTAAGAAGCGTCTGAACGTCAAGAAGGAATGGGACGAGGAGGTTTCTGGCAGGAAAAGGTTTAATTACCTCTATAGAAGCGGCCTGCGCGGAGGACTGAAATAATGGACTAACTACTGACTGAGGCTTGGGGCCTCCTTTTATAGCTTCAGGGTCCAGGCAGGTTACTGCCCTTTTCTGACGTAAACAGGGGGGGGGGGGAGTTATATCATCCAGGAGGGCCACGACCTCGTAAAAATTGGACTGGGCTCGATAGGCCTGCTTTCTTATTCTCACTTAGGCCTGATTAGTTTTAGCCTTAATTTTCTCCTGTTATTCTCCATTCCTTCTATCTGTACAGTTGCTATATTTTATTAGTCTTAAGCGGTACAGATCGATGTTATTTGATGCTTTCTATTTGTAGTAAATAACAAGTTATATACAGTCACGTGGTGGAATATGTGGTAGTAGATATCTGGATTATTTACAACAATTCCATGGTCTTGAATCATCACATGTATGTATATATGTGATATATATCTTGGGACCTCTGGGACCAGTGTTACCTGATGCTAGACTAACCTCGATGTCAACTCTACCGTGCAGTCGTGGTGGAAGGCGACACAGCTGGGCCAAAGGTGAAATAAACAAACAGAGATTCCACTAAGAAGCGTCTGAACGTCAAGAAGGAATGGGACGAGGAGATTTCTGGCAGGAAAGGGTTTAGTTACCTCTATCGGAGCGTCCGGCGCCCTGGGGCTGAAACAAAGACTAACTAAGGGCTGTCTAACTGAGGCTCGGGGCCTCATTTTATAGCTTAGCTGGTTCCGAACAGGTCACTGCCTTTTTCTGACGTAAACAGGGGGAGAAAGTTATATTATCCAGGAGGGCCACGACCTCGTAAAAATTGGACTGGACTTGCTAGGCCTGCTTTCTTATTCTCACTTAGGCCTGATTAGTTTTAACCTTAATTTTCTCCTGTTATTCTCCATTCCTTCTATCTGTACAGTTGCTATACTTTATTAGATTCTTACGCGGTACAGATTGATGTTACTTGAGGCTTTCTATTTGCCGTAAATAACAAGTTATATACAGTTACGTGGTGGAACATGTGGTAGTAGATATCTGGACTATTTACAACAATTCCATGGTCTTAAATCATCACATATATATACAAGGTATGTCCCATAAGTTCCCGGACTGGGTCCATAAAAAAAAAGTTAAGATATATTTTAAAAAAATTATTAGAACTTATCAAAGTAATCCCCCCTTGCTTCAACGCACCAGCGCTATCGTTTCTCCCAATTGTCGAAACAGTTTTTATAGGCCTCTTTTGGAATGCTTTTCAATGCCAATGGCGATTTTTCTATTATGTCATCCCTGGTGTCAAAATGTCTTCCTTTTATAACTGCTTTAAGTTTTGGGAACAGGAAAAAGTCATTTGGTGCGATGTCTGGGGAATAGGGTGGTTGAGGTAGGATTTCTGTCCCGTTTTTCGCCAAAAAAATCGTCACCAAGTGCGCTGTGTGAGTGCGGGCATTGTCATGGTGTAGGATCCAGTCTCCATTAGTCCATTTTTCTGGCCTTTTTTTTCGAATCGCTTCCCTTAGACGGCGAAGAATGCCCAAATACATTTCATTAATAACTGTTTGGCCTGCAGGAAGATACTCATGATGAACAATGCCCTTTTTATAAAAAAAAAGCGACCAGCAACACCATGTTCCTGCATTTCTATATCCTGGATTTTTTTTGGGTCTAGGCTCACCCTGACCTCTCCACTCGGCAGATTGACGCTTGGTTTCAGGGTCATAGCCATAGACCCATGTCTCGTCGCCTGTGAATATCTTGTCTTTCCATTCCGGATCCGTTCTTGTCATTTCCAACATGTCCTCACAGGTTGCAAGCCGACACAGTTTTTGCTCATTAGTGAGGAATCTTGGGATGAATTTTGCAAGAGTCTTTTTGAGCTTCAAATATTCTGTTACGATCCTTCCAATCGTTGTTTTAGAGATGCCTGTGTCTTGCTCTAGCTCCAGCAAAGTAGTTCGAGGATTTTCTTTTATTAAATCTGGATTCGCCGCCAGGAGGCCAAGGCAAGCGGCCGCATTGAAAAATGCTCCCGAACAATTTGTAAGTAATTTATGTTTTTTTTTAGTTAAAGCGGATAATTACTGAAAAAAAGGGGAAAGCTAAGTTATAACTTATTTAGAAGATAATAATAATAAAACAGTTGTAAGGACGAGATGAAAATTCCGAAATTTGCATACTTGTTGCTAGTTCTCCATATCATAATTTGTTTCAAACGGCCAGAATACCTAATACAAGAGTTTGTTAAATGTAAACGGAGAATGTATCGGAAATCAAACGATGGATTTGGATGTGTTGGCACTCCTATACTACTACTACTGAACATATCCAGTGGCTATTGTATCCAGGTCATTTGGTTACTTCTAATGATCAGTGGTATTGAGCCTAACCCTGGCCCCAAAAAGCAGACAACTTTGTTAACAGAGCCAACCCCCACAGGGAAGAAATCGGCTGATACTGAGTTGAAGACAATGATCGTCCAAATATCATCAGAGATCAGAAATCTCGGCGAGAGAATAGATACGAGATTGTCAAACATCGAGAAAAGAATAATAGAGTGGGACCAGAGACTTCTTGGAGTTGAAATGAAGTTAACAACTTGTGTGGAAACCTCGGCTGCTACGAACGAGAAAGTCTCTGAGAATGTAACTAAGTTAAGGGAAATTGAAGCCAGGACCGACTTTCTGGAGATGAAGCTGCGGGAGCCAAATCTCGTTTTCTACGGAGTTGAGGGAGAAGCGAATGAAGGACCAGCTGAAAGTCTTCAAAAAGTTAAATCTATTATAAAAGAAAAAATGCTGATTCTAGAGAATATAAGTATAACTAAATGCCATAGACTTGGAAAGGCTAATAAATCGCCTATTTTGATTTCATTGCCTGAATATGAGGACAGAATTAAATTATTCAAAAATACGACTAAACTTAGAGATAGCAAAATTTACATAAGCAAAGACTACAGTAAAAAGATTAGAGATCAACGGCTTATTCTTATTGCTAAAAGGAAAGAACTTTTTGAAAAAGGCACTCGATCAAAGTTGAGAGATAACAAACTTTTTGTAAAAGGTGTAGTTTATGAAGCTGTAAATGGCCAAGTTGTCAATACTAATGGAAATAAGATATAGCTAAAACAGTTTTTTTTTTTTTTTTTAAATCATATTTCCACTATATATATTTTTTTCGCTAATAACCACAATACCCTATAGCTTCACATTGCAATCTTATATTTAAATTCCCAAACTTTTAGTATTTTGATCTTTTCTTATTTAATTTGATTTCACAATGTTTTTGTTTTTAGGATTTGTATTTTTACGCACTTTACCTTATTCATATGTAATTATATCTAAAAGCGCACCTAACTATGTAAATTTATCATTACCAACATATGTAAATTTTAACTTTTGTTTTTGTCCACCTTGATTCTTTTTCTTCAAAATGACCATTCTTTATTCCTGCCATTACTTTTTAAAAAAAGAAAAAAGATTTACATGTTCATTCTTATTTACATATTTTCCTTTTTGTATATATTACCTTTTGCCTACTGATTATTGCCTTTTCACAAATGCCTTTTATTTTTCTTATAATCACCAAATGTTTTCCACTTATCCTTTGTTAATGTAATTTTCATATTGTTCTCAATGTTCTTCATATTCTCATGTTATACTTTTGTATTTATCATTCATTTTATTTCTCTTCCCCATTAATGATATATGTGTAATATATGTTTAAAGTCACCCTGTTTGCCATACCTCAATTGTAAATACTTTATCTCTCCCTTTTCCCCTGTGTTTAATATTGTTTGTAATTCAACGGCGAATCCGTATAGGGCAAGACGCCCTAATAAAGTTGTTTTGTTGTTTTGTTGTTGTCTTTTATTAAATCGGTGATTATTTGCAGATTTTCATCAGTCCTTTGAAATTTTGGGCGTCCTTGAGGAGGATCATCTTCAATGGAAATTCTGCCAGCTTTAAATCTAGAATGCCATTCAAAAACAGTTGTTCTCTTTAGGGCGTCATTGGGGAATGCTTTATTAAGCATTTCAAAAGTTTCGGTTGCTGATATTTGAAGTTTCACACAAAATTCTATGCAAATCCTCTGATTCAATTTTTGTTCCATCGTAAAATCGCCGCAGCGCTAGGTGTAACCTTTAAATAAATTAGAATGACCTTGGCGCACGCGCATATACCGCCTCGATATTGGTACCACCGTGTTGCCAGATATTTTTTCTATAATAAACAGTCAAATTCATTTAGATTTTTCATTTATTTATTTTTTTATGGACACAGTCCGGGAACTTATAGGACATACCTTGTATAAACAGTCAGGTGACACAAAAAAATGAATATCCAGACCGATCACATGAGCTTTTTTAGATATTTCATAAATTTGATCTTAAATACCCATTTCTTAATCATGAAATGTGTTGGCCAAATATTATGGAACAAGCTTAAATCACGGTTTAGTTGACTTTTATTCTATTAGATGGCGCTCTGCCATCTAAAAAACCCATGTGAGAGGTCAGGATATATCTATTTTGTTTTTAATATATTGTTTTCTTATTTTTATATACACAAGTTATATATTTCATAAAATAATCCCTTGATTATCATGAAAACATCAGGCTTCTAATGAAATATTTTTTCCCTGGAAGCCTGATGTTTGTATCTTTATAAAATCAGAGGCCAGAGTTTGAGTCATGGTTTCGTCTTGATCAATTCCTTGATCCTTCACAATGTGTGGCCTCTAAGGCCAGTGGCCAGATCTTGCAGCCATAGTAGATTCCTGATCAATTTCTAGGGATTTCGCAACGTGCAGCCTTTAAAATAGGTTATCGTGAAGATAGAGGCTGCCTGGCCGGCATTCATAGTTCTTCAAATAAAAGACACTTCGGCTAGTAAATCTATTTATTTATTATTTTACTGGTTTTACTGGCCGAAATGTATTTTATTTGAAGAATCTAAAACCGGTTGTCAGATCTTGTAGCCGTGTATCAATTCATTGAGCCTTCAGGGATGCTGCTGCCTCTAAATTTAACAGCCAGAACTGGTAAGTACGATTATAGTCAGTCCGCCATGATCAATTTGTAGAGCCATTGCAAATTTTGCCTATGAAACCAGCAGCCATATCTATCAGCTGTTGTGACATTCTGATCAATTTCTTGAGCCTTCACAATGTGTGGCCTTTAAAGCCAGTGGCCAGATCTTGCAGCCATAGTACATTCCTTATCAATTTCTAGGGATTTCGCAACGTGCGGCCTCTAAACTGATCGTCAGATCTTGTATCAATTCATTGAGCCTTCGCAGATACTGCAGCCTCTAAATTTAACGGCCAGAACTGGTAAGTACGGTTATAGTCAGTCCGCCGTGATCAATTTCTAGAGCCTTTGCAAATTTTGCCTATAAAACCAGCAGCCATATCTAGCAGCTGTTGTGCCATTCTGATCAATTTCTTGAGCCTTCACAAAGTGTGGCCTTTAAATCCAGTAGCCAGATCTTGCAGCCGTAGTCCAGTCCTGATCAATTTCTAGGGATTTCGCAACGTACAGCCTCTAAAACCGGTCGTCAGATCTTCGTTTTGAGCCTTCGCAGATACTGCAGCCTCTAAATTTAACGGCCAGAACTGGTAAGTATGATTATAGTCAGTCCGCCATGATCAATTTCTAGGGCATTTGCAAATTTTGCCTCTGAAACCAGCAGCCAGATATTGCAGCTGTTGTGCCATTCTGATCAATTTCTTAAGCCATCACAAAGTATGGTATTTAAAGCCAGTAGCCAGATCTTGCAGCTGTAATCCATTCCTGATCAATTTCTAGGGAATTCGTAACGTGCAGCCTTTAAAACCGGTCGTCAGATCTTGTATCAATTCATTGAGCCTTCGCAGATGCTGCAGCCTCTAAATTTAACGGCCAGAACTAGTAAGTACGATTATAGTCAGTCGGTCATGATCAATTTCTGAGGTATTTGCAAATTTTTCCTATGAATCCAGCAGCCAGACCTTGAAGCTGTTGTGCCATTCAGCAATTTCTTGAACCTTCACAATGTGTGGCCTTTAAAGTCAGTGGCCAGATCTTGCAGCCATGGTCCAGTCCTGATAAATTCCTAAGGATTTCGTAACGTGCAGCCTCTAAAACCGGTCGTCAGATCTTCGTTCTGAGCCTTCGCAGATACTGCAGCCTCTAAATTTAACGGCCAGAACTGGTAAGTATGATTATAGTCATTCCGCCATGATCAATTTCTAGGGCATTTGCAAATTTTGCCTCTGAAACCAGCAGCTAGATCTTGCAGCTGTTGTTCCATTCTGATCAATTTCTTGAGCATTCACAATGCGTGGCCTTTAAATCCAGTGGCCAGATCTTGCAGCTGCAATCCAGCCCTGATCAATATCTAGGGATTTCGCAACTTGCGGCCTCTAAAACCGGTCGTCAGATCTTGTATCAATTCATTGAGCCTTCGCGGATGCTGCAGCCTCTAAATTTAACGGCCAGAACTGGTAAGTACGATTATAGTTATTCCGCCATGATCAATTTCTAGGGCCTTTGCAAATTTTGCCTCTGAAATCAGCAGCCAGATCTTGCAGCTGTTGTACCATTCTGCAATTTCTTGAGCTTTCACAAAGTGCAGCTTCTAAAATCAGTGGTCAGATCTCATGCCCAATGTTCAGCAGTGGCCAATTTCTAGGGACTTCGCAAAGGGTAGCCTTTCTTTTGCTATCTTATCGAGTCTTGGCAACATGCGACCTCTAAAACCATTGGTGAAATCTTGCAACCATGATCTCAGGCTGATCAGTTCCTTGAGACTTCGCAACGTTAAGCCTTTATTTACTAGATTTTGCATCTTCAGCGTTTCCTCAATCATAATTCAGGTATTTCCATGCGGGCGCACACACACCAAGGGCGAAATTTAATTATCATGTTGAGCTAAATAATAGAAACTTCAGCTTTGCTCGAATTTGATTTTTCTCTACTATTTCTTCAAACTCTAAAATTGTGGTTTAAAGCCTATTATGTATCCAAGAAATATCTGAGAGAGAAGTAGATTCCTTCCACTTTAAATACATTTAGACTTATTGTTGCTAGGTTTACTTTAACAATCCAACTTTTTCAAATGAATTTAATCTTTATATTAATATATAATATAACCTATATCTTCTCTATGAAAATCATATTCAATTACTATCTGCTATCTTCGTAGAAATAATTCCAAACGAAAAGTTTCAATCCATTAAATTAATAGACTTCCAAAGGCACTGCACTGTACAATTTCAACTTTCTTGCACATAGAATGCAACAACTACATTTGGGAAAGGTCACTCAACTTTATCTTTTGAAATTTTAAGGGAAGATGATATTCATGTTTTTGATGGCCATCGCGATTCATTGAAAACTAAGCATTAAAACAACGAGTTTGATTGAACATTTCTGTGCAAAGCTGTGCAGATTCAGATCCATTACGCTACACCATCTTTGGCAAATTCGAACATGGTTCAAATACAGGTCGTTGGCTCTTTTTTAGTTCGTCGAAGCTGGTTTTGTGTCATTCTGATCAATTTCTTGAGCTTTCACAAAGTGTGGCCTTTAAAATCAATGGTCATATCTCATTGGCCATGTTCAGCAGTGACTAGGGCCTTCGCAAAGTGCAGCCTTTCGCTATCTCCTTGAGTCTTGTCAACATGCGCAGCGCGACCTCTAAAACCATTAGTAAAATCTTGAAACCATGATGTCAGGCTGATCAGTTCCTTCGAGAGTTCCTCCTCGAAGCTGGTTTTGTGGCATATTCGTTATTATGATACAATATAATGCGGCATATGATTGTAGAACGACGTTTGACAACTTTTGCCGCAAATCTTTCTTTTGAACGAAAAATCGTAATTTATTTTAAGGAGAAATAACGACTATTTCTATCCTTAGGAATGAAGTATGAAAGGATGACTTGTGAAGAGTAATTATAAACTGAAAAATAAAAGTGTCCAGGGATGGGAATCATTACTATTCACAATTCATCCTTTCATACTTCATCTCTAAGGATGGGAATAGTCGTTATTTATCCTTAAAATAAATTACGATTTTTCGTTCAAAAGAAATATTTGCGGTAAAGCTTGTCAAACGTAGTTATTATGAATTGGCGTGCTTTGCATAGACAAGTTCGAGCTCAAATATATTTTTATTCATTTCATAAAAGGAGAGGTGTATTTTATCGCACATAAACTCTCTCTCTCTTTTCATGAAATGCAGAATTGCAAAATCTATCCTAATATTTAAATGTATATTTAATTAGTCAGAATCCTAACGACGTTTATTCGTTTTTATATTTTTTATATCAAAGTTTTTATTTATTAGTATTACGCTTTAGCTACATTTTGATAGGAAGTCGATAAAGGAAGACAAAAGGACAACACCCTAGAATGTTTTATTGAGTTCTCATTTACTTCCGTCGATTTGCCGTGCTACGTAGCGGTGGCCATCCGTACTATTTCCAGGCCCCGCTTGTATGTTTGCCGTGGTATGTCATTCCAGCGGGTTAGAAGGTAGTCTCTCCGATCCCACATGTTCTCCTGTAGAAGGGCAGAAATTTCTGAAAGCTTGCGTTTGCGTTAATAAAAATAAAAGGAAATTCATCTCCAGAGAAACCTGTTGTATTATTTAATACGAGGCGTACTCGCCCGACTGAAACTTTATTTCCCAAGGTCAAATCGGCGCTGAAGGAGACACGATTTGAAAGTGTGGAAGCAGTTAAAGCAAAAGCGACGGAAGTTCTCAACCAGCTGACAGACTTCCAGCATTGCTTCCAAAAAAGGAAAAGTCGCATGAAGCGGTGTAGGGATCACCATTGAAGTCTGTTGTAATTGGTGATGGATAGCTATGACATGAGTCTGGTTATTTAATAATCACACCTTGTTTTATCCAGAATATTTAATTTTTTTTTTCAATGAAATTTTGTATTCAAAAGTTTCTCCGCCCCTTTAGTCTTCTTCTTTCTTATCTCCACTCAATCATATCAGGGCATCAAGATTGTAAAGCTTGAGACTTTACAACCATTATGACTGGGTGAAGTAGAATGCGTCTACCTTTGTCATTAAGACTGGGAGCACTACTCAGTGGCAGGCCGACTTAGCTCCAAAAGAAATGGCCGCCTCTGACATGAGGAACAGACGCCATGTGCAGCCGTTCCTAACATGGAGTACAAATGCCCTTTAGTTTTATTTGTATGTAGAGTTAAAACAATAATTTCATACACTAAAAATGTAAAATTTAGAATTATATTCGATACTTCCTCTATAGCAGAAAAAAAAAACATTCCAATTCGAATAACGTTAAAAATGTTGTTGCATGGTAATTTCAATTTTACATAAATTCAGCTTTATAAATTTAAATAAATTTATTATTCAAAATACAAAGAGAGGTTTAAAAAAACTAAAAATTCGAAGAGTTTTAACCTTTACACTTCAAGCTATTACTTTTAAAAATGAGCAGCTGCACATGGCGTCTGTTCCTCATGTCAGAGGCGGCCAATTCTTTTAGAGCTAAGTCAGCCTGCCACTGAGTAGTGCTCCCAGTCTTAATGACAAAGGCAGACGCATTTTACTTCACCCAGTCATGATGGTTGTCAAGATTTACAAGTTTGATACCCTAATATGATCGAGTGGAGATAAGAAAGAAGAAGAACTTTTAAAATTAAACAAATACTTGATCAAAAAATAACATATTTATTTCACAGATTTGTTTACCAATATCAACAAATGTCAATCTTAACTAAATCAATAAGGAAGCTAAGCCTCGGTATCTTTTCTCATTTCTTTTATTTCTCGAACTTTCGGCCTAACATGCTCTTCAACACTGAGATCCAGAAGTACCACTTCTAGCTAATTATAACACGCCGAATTTATTTAAGTAGTACTTCTGGTGTCTCAGTGTTGGAGGGCATGTTATCCTGAAAGCCCGAGAAATAGAAGAATTACGAAAAGAAATCAAACCCTAGAATCCTTATTGATTTAGTTAAAATATTGCCACGTGGAAAATTAGGGAAGACAAAAACTTCAGGAGGAGATAACAATTTATTTCAGGTAAGAACAAAACTATCAAAGGTAAACAAAAAGATAAGCAAATGAGTTAAGTTTACAGAGTAGCAAAATATAATCATTAAAAAATAAAAACTGTTAATAAAATAATAAATAATACAATTAATACGGCTTGTGATTGTAAAACGACATTTGAAAAACCATCCCGCATGTGTTTCTTTTCAACGAAAAATCAAAATTTATTTCAAGGAGAATAACGATTATTTCTATCCTTTGGGATGTAGTGTGAAAGGGTGAATTGTGAAGAGTAATGATAAACGGAAAAATAAAAATAATAAATACTTCGCTACAATATAAAAGCAGGAAAGAATCTTTGTTAAATATCAATCTGAACATAACGTCGTCTTGACCGAGATAGAATATTCATAGAATAAATGTGATGATGATAAAGTATCATATTCTATATTAGCCTTAGTTAAGGATAAATCGTATCTCTAACATTTCATTGATGTAATAATCATAGACATATATATACCCGGCACCATTGGGAATGTTTACCTTCCCGTAACCATGGCAACCACGAGGTGAGCGTCCGGGTAAGTCTTCTGCTCGAACCTCATTGGCTAGTTTATCTAGGCAGACTATTGCTAGCGTGATTGAAATTTAAACTGGATTTTGAAATGGCATGTCTAAAATTTGAATGTTTTACAACATAAATATGTTATTGTTTCCTAGATATAAATACACACAAAGCCTTTATTATGACACCAGTCAGATTCTCCTCTCTCATTGACGGCTTACAACGATATCCTCAGGATGATCAATCACCATCATGTAGTGGAGGAGAAAACGACAAATTCAAGTTCTTTTTCCTGCTTTGTAAAGTTGTACATAGACAGAGCAACCATTCGACTTGATATAGTGAGATATATGCAGGCTCTGTTTTTATTTTTGATCAATGACAAAGTTGTTTTCATATGATCTACAAGAATTTGTAAATTAAGTTTACTATGCATGGACAAACACTTATGGAAGTTGTACCTTTTTAGCATGTATATCGGGAGTAAGACAATAAATCTGAATTATATTTGATGCACAGTGATCTTTATTGAAAACACACTAGATAAATAAGAATGAACAATTTTTTTTTCCATGTGTGTACATCTATAGATTTTGAGCTAATGATTTAATTTGTTTCTGATTTTCACGAAGGGCTTTTTTAACAGCGGGCGTCTGTCGAGGCTATAAGAGATTGTGGGAGCGGTATGTTGGCTTATTTCAGGCGTGTGGGGTAATTGATTCTTGAAATATATTGACATCTCCCACGTGTTCATTCTGCCGTTAGTGTGTTAGCTGTAAGTATGGTGTTATCAACAACAAACAACAAAAAGGCTTTTATTAGGGCCCATTGCCCTGTATGGATTTTCCACACAACAACAAAACAATGCAGCAATTCTTCTCCCTTCCCCCTTGTGCACGCGAGTCTTTGTTTTAAAATGGATTTATTTACACATCTGCTCTAAAACTTTCCTCACTACCTCTTTTATGTATGAATCTATTTAAAATTGATCTGTAGAAATTATAGAGTTCTATTGCTGTATTTTTCTTTTCTGAAATAGTTCTCAGCGTCTTCAGTGGGTTGCTAAGTCTCCAGAAGGTGTTTTTAAGAGTTTTTTCTCTTTCTTCACCTAAATATTTGCATTCTATGAAATAGTGGCAGATGTATGGTGTTATCAAGTTTATGTGTGGTATGTCGATTTATTAGTCCACCGATGGGTCAGAAATTATTTCAAAGTTAGTATTTTATTGGTATTACTTATTAGCTAAATTTTTAGAGGAAGACAAAAGGACAACCCCCTAGAATGTCTATTGGGTTCTCATTGACTTCCGCCGATCTGCCGCGCCACGCAGCGGTGGTCATCTCCTATTTCCAGGCCCCGCTTGTATGTTTGCCGACGGCGTGGTCCGTCATCCCAGCAGGCTGGAAGGAAGTCTCTTGGCTCCCATTTATTTAAGGCTATATATATGCTCGGTGTATTTTACACCAAATAGGGTTGTACCTATATAGTTATTTGTTGTTTTTTCCTATTCCCTTGTATAAAGATTAAACAAATTCTATGAGTTCATGCTCCTCGAGCTGTTTTATTATAAGCAGCGGCCTCTCCCAAAGGTCCTGTTTAGTGCATCTAAATTTGCGCGACGGGCAATGCAGCATGCAAATCAACATCTGATCTCCTGGAATCGTGTGTAGGGGTGCAACTTTCGTTGATCATGGCACCATGGCACACTTTGGTGAAAGTCTAACTTTGCCTGTAATTTGAGGCCGTTCCTAACATGGAAGCCTTTGCTGCCGACTCTAACATGAGTACAGATGCAGCTCCTCCGTATCTCTGGAGAGGGACCCTTACTGAGAGCTATCAACCGGGTCAGTTGAACTCGGGATTTTAAAGAGGTCTTTCTCCTCTTCTAACAATGCTACTGTTGGTCCATAACTGCTTATTCGTCAGAGTTATTCTGCTTACTTCGCAGCTGGCCTGGTTCATATCTGAAGGTTGTTCCCCTATCCGCCACTTGGGGACACGCCCAGCAGTCAGCTCTGCCGAGGGGTTTGTTAATTTACTTTTTGTAAGTCCTATGTCGTTTGGATCGAAGTGAGATCACTCGCTAGTTAATCCTGGCCAAGTTACGGCTGTTCTTATTTTGACGGCGTCTCATTTTATTTGCGTGTCCCCATCTTAATAATATTGTTTGAATCCAGCACTATTTTCATTGTGTGTTATACCTTCTGGGTTCTGTACTTTCCAATACTTATACCATTGTTCCTTGATATAAACTGCTTTTCATCGCCAATATCAGTATTTGACGCTAAATGCTTTGGAAAACACAAGATAATTCAACAAAAAATAAGAAAAGATTAATTATGCGAAATAAACTCTGAGAGAAGAATTAAAAAAATTATAACAAAACTCAGAACGAAGCACTATAAAGGAATGACAATACATCCAGATGGCACAAGAACCTACAGGATATGTAACAACTGTCC
This sequence comes from Cordylochernes scorpioides, assembly GCA_030710605.1. Lineage (NCBI taxonomy): Eukaryota > Metazoa > Arthropoda > Arachnida > Pseudoscorpiones > Chernetidae > Cordylochernes > Cordylochernes scorpioides. The sequence goes on along the minus strand of CP092865.1, from coordinate 115,382,529 downwards.
TGGTGTGGAACTAACACCTACTCACATATTCTCATGCCCAGCAATGGCCGCAGCCTCGCAGAAAATTGACATGGACCCGGAGCAGCAGCTTTACAGACCCAAGATAATGGACATTGCTGCTGCTGTGATAGAGATGTATGGGGACATCTGAGACTCTTCATTGGACGCAGCAACAACAGAAAAATAACATAGACCAAGAGCAGCAGCTTTACACACCCAAGATAGTGAACATTGCGACTGCTATGATAGAGATGCATGGGGACATCTGAGGCTTTTCATTGAACGCGACAACAACAACCGCAAGTTTGCTGCATGCACAGAGATGTTTTATGTACCTCAAGACATGGGTATGTCAGAGACTAGGACAAGTTAGACGATCAACTGATGCACCATTTATTGTCCCCATATATCAGTTTCGATAGCAGGTACACGTGGTACGGAAGGCGCCTGCGCAGTAGCCTCCTCGTCGCCGGATGCTGCGGCAATGGTTGTGGCAACGCTCACGGTTGAGCGGACAGCCAAACCCGGCCTCGGTCACCAGTGGACACACTGCACACACACATCGGTCTGACGTCAAACACCGAATGTAGAGGATAGTATCTAGCAATAACTCGAGGGTCCTATCAAGATACAGGAAGTGCGTTATATTGTGTATTTATATTTTATATCATACATTAGCGCGCCATCTGTTATGGGAATTCAAATCTACTGCCCTTACTGCAATAATAAAATTAATGGGAGGTCCTGGCTCATCAGTGTTGAACCCTCCCAGCGGTTTCGTCAGTTTAATCTACCATACCGCTGTTATATTGCATTTTCAGGCCCTCGGATTAATTTTTCTATTACAGTAAGGGCAGTAGAGTATTGTTTAATTAAAAAAAAATCATACGTGTTTATAATAAGTTCGAATTCTCATAGCTACGTTTGTTATGTGAATACATGCTATATATTATCACAAAGCAATAACGCGCCATCTATACATATAAAATGAAAGGATTTGAAAGTACGAAAGTTTCTTTTATACATAATACAAACTTCTACTGCCCTTACTGCGATGAAAAAAATATATAATGGGAGGGCTTGGCTCATCAGTGGTGAACCTTCCCAGCGGTTTCGCCAATTTAATCTACCAGACCGCTTTTCAGAGCTCTAATACTGTATTGGATGATTCTGCTTATATACGCAGCACTGAAGGATGGAATCTCAGAAATAGTATCTAAGAAAACTATGGATATAAGCTTATAGGACAGATTGGCGAAACCGCTGGGAGGGTTCACCACTAATGAGCCTAGCCCTCCCAATATATTTTTTCATCGCAGTAAGGACAGTAGAAGTTTGTATTATGTATAAAAGAAACTTTCGTGCTTTTAAATCCTTTCATTTTACATGCTATGTATATATTGTTCTGAAAATATAGCAATCCATACTTAAATCATTAGATAGTAAAAAGGCATATATTGTATTGATCAATCCAATATATGCCTTTTTACTATCTAATGCTATATATATGTGTACTAGCCGAGTGGCCCGGGCAACGCCCGGGTTTTACCCGACTGGACCCGGCTTCGCCTGGGTAGTGTTCGAGCGAGGTTTACTCATGAATGAATAGAGGCCCCAACTGTTTGTAAACTCAATGTAATGAATTTTCTTTCAGCAAAATGGAGATAAATTGCAAACAGCAATATCGAAAATGCGTGTAAAAAAATCTGTAATATAGGATCCATTTCACAAACACATCTAATGAATAGAGTGCTGTTTGGAGGAGTGGTCTAAACTGTTGATTTTTAAAAACTATGACCCGGGGTCATCGAATGCAGATTCAGACACTTTGTGCTGAAAAAAAAAATTGCCCCAATGGCGCCTGTTTCTTGAAAAAGTCCAACCCCTCCAGTGAGTGCAAGTAACCAAACTGGGCTTTTATTCTTAAAAATAAAAAAAATCTAATGATTAGTGTGAATAAAGGAAAATGGTCGGCACAACCTGAAAATTTCACTTTGTCCACTTCACTCTCGGCTGTCCAAGAAGAAACAGCCAGAGCAAACATTTTAAAGGGCACCAAATCCGGCATTTACATATCTAAATAGTTGAGCAACTTTTATAAATGTAATATATTTCTGCAATATTGAAATACCTGGACTTGGAAGAATTTTGTATTAGTTATTGTTGCAGTTTTAGAAAAGTGTGGGAAATTGGATATTTTAACAAAAGAATATAATTTTTAAAATGGTATATAAAATAAAAAGGAAATTTGCATAATTTTCTAATAGTCAAGGGCAATTGTAAAAATACCAAAAAAGTAAGACCAAATAAAATATATATATATATGTGTGATGTTTCAGTAACAGCATTGTTGCCATATAAAGACAAAATTACTGAATGTATTCAGTACCTTTGTCTGAAGATAGCCAAAATGTAACTGAAACCACACATAATGTAATTATTTGTATTCGGTCTTGCTTCCTTTTTTTTTTTTAATTATCCCTAGTACGCGTGGTACAGGCCATGATAACCATGGTGGGTAGGTAGCGACTGCTTTTACTGTAAGCGCACCACATGTCTACAAATGTGATACATTGCTACCAGCTAAATGCATTTTCACTATGGTGTGATTTCCACATGATGGATCTGTAGACACATTATAATCTCTCCAGAGCTTAAGGTAGCAAACAGTACTTTCACATTATATAAATATCAATGCCAAAATCCAGAGTTATGATAGCATGTTGCAGTGTAATGTAGACCTGCGGGATGGTAAAAAGCAATATTATTTCCGGCTTTAATTTGAAAGTATTATGAAACGTTAAATATATTATCTTTACTTTTAAAAGCATGAAAAAAGCTATCTTGATTTGAATAAATTTAGTCTAGAAACAAACATCATGTAAAATTATGCACCAATCGATTGCTGATTGTATATTTCTTTATTTAAATATGAGCATATTTGCATCTATATATCTAAATACATTTATTCAAAAATATGGTATTACCCTATAGATATATATGAGCAGTTATTTATTGTGAAGCAGATAAATATAAACCCTAACTAAACAAATGACAGCAAAAATAATTTGAGCCTACCCTTAAAAAAGCAGTTACTGAAAATGCATAGCTGCTGCTTACAATATAAATGCTATTAGAGCATAAACATATTACATGGAACAAACATATAGTAAAATATACGTAGCAAGTTATATAGAAAAACATACTTTTTTTCAAGAAATATACTTTTTACAACTTCAATAAAATTTATACTTACTCTAAATATAAGAAAAAAAAATAGAATACTGTCTCAATTTGTCTTAAAATAGGAATATTCCTTATGAGAATCAAATAGTAAACCTTATCTTTTAAAATGTAGATCGTTATATTTACACTAACTAAAATTAAACGAAGCAAAAAATATATGAATAAGCTGCGAAATAAATAATATTTCCAATTAATTTAATTTGAAAAAATATTACTAAATAAATAAATAAAATCTTAACTTCTAAAAAGGAAAAAAAAGGTTATTCGAAATACAATTTTTGCACTTTTAGCCTAAATGCTAAACTAAAACCTCAGCTAACTACGCGCGATATTTCACAATACAGTTTTAATTAACCCAGGTTCCGGGGACGTATAAATTTGATAACGATCGATTAATATTATCTCCAAAGAGTTTAAAAATATATAAATACTCTTACCTTCTAAAGACATTCATCGTGTAAAATTACAAAACAACAAAATTACAAATTAAAAACAAACAACGTGTAAAATTATTAACCAATCAAATTCATTTATCGTCGCGACCAGTGCGCCGCCAAGCGGCAAAAGGCGGGAACTAATCCATCTCAGTTAAATAATTTTTTAAAAAAGTACATTAACCTTTGTAGTTTTTTGAATAGCCTATATGTTAAACGAAATCTTCAGCTACCTACATGCGAAATTCCATAATGATTGAGTCAGTAGATTTTGCGTGATGCGATAACAAACATCGATTTCGCATTTCATTTTTATATATAGAAAAGGATAAGGATTTGTGCTCGTATGTGGCCCATTATTAAAATATGTAATAAAAAAGAATAATTTGAAGTTTTGAATTATTTGTATACAAACATATAAAACCTAGGCAGGTTGTGGTGGTGTTTGTGTGTGTGGTGTGTGATAATTTGACTATTAAAACAAATTTACTGATACATAATTCATTATTTACAATGTCAAGAAAATATTGCAAAAATAAAAAGATGTCGAAAAACGGTTTCGAACTATGAACTGTGTGTGTGTGGTATATATTTTTATAATATTTCCATAAAAACAATTTAAAATAAAGTCAAAATTTATAATGAAGCCAAACCATCTTAATTTAGCGCTATATAAACGTAAGAGGGTAAATTCCAAAGTGTTTAACTTCTATTCCACAGGTTCACTAACAGGTGATTCTCCAGCGAGCCCAGAACACATCACATCGGACATTGCCGAACAGACATCTACACAGCTGTGGTCATCGAGGCGATAAAGAGGCCTTCAGGATCTGGTCTAGACTTGAAGTCCAGACCTGGGACAAGAAAAAAAAAAACGAACAGGTGATATAAGTGTAAACAGACGACGCTAGATGTTGAGTTACAAATCTGTTTTACCAACGTTCCTATGTGAAATGTCAACTTCCTTGTCCTTATATAAACATTATTTTCCTGTTTATCTCCAGCAAGCGTCATCTAAACAGAGAACATGCAAGGTTGTGCCCCAAAAGTTGGTAAACACTTGCAAAAAACTTAAATACCAATATTATTCGCCGTTATGTATAATGTCTTTGCATTATGTATAAAGTAATTGTATTATATATTGATGAATTAGCGTGCCATCTGTTATGAAAATTCGAAACTATTATAGACGCGTATGATTCTTTTTAAAATAAAACAATTTCTACTGCCCTTACTGTAATGGAAAAATTAATAGGAGGGCCTGGCTCATCAGTGGTGAACCCTCCCAGCGGTTTCGCCAGTTTAATCTACTTAAACTTACAGTTGAATTAAACTGGCTAAACCGCTGGGAGGGTTCACCACTGATGAGCCAGGACCTCCCATTATTTTTACCATTGCAGTAAGGGCAGTAGAAATTGTTTTATTTTTAAAAGAATCATACGCGTCTATAATAGTTTCGAATTTTCATAATTGTATTATATATTATTATGTTTAATATTAAAAAAGCATATATTGGATCAAAAAATCATTTATTTTACCAATATTTCAGTTGGCTGAACGCCAACCTTTATCAAGGTATTATAACATATTTAATGTGTGTCAACAACACATGTTATAATACCTTGATAAAGGTTGGCGTTCAGCCAACTGAAATAATGGTAAAATAAATGATATTTTGATCCAATATATGCCTTTTTATTTAAATTTTTATTTATGGATTGCTCTATTTTCAAAAATATTATAATTTATTAGCCGTATTAATATTATTATCCAAGTAATAAGAAAAAAATGTTTTAAGAAAAACACGAACTTTTGTGACAACCTTATAGAACGAGGAACAAAATGTACCTTCATTTGGAATCTATGCGACGTGGTGATGATAACTTCTGTTGACGAAGTGGAAGATATGTTACACTAGAGATCATGAAGACAAAAAGCAAAATATAATTTCAGTCTCTCAAATATTCTAAAGTTGTTGTGTTGCTTATTCCTTAAGTCGTTTAAACGAGCTCCATTAGGTTCCATTGTCTCAGCTTTTATAGTCCTGGGGTGTTCCCAGAGGTCTTTTTTGGAGGATTTGATACAATTCAATAGATGTTCAGGACTGGCTGGTTGGGAATCGTATTTGGGACATTTCGGGAATGAAGAAGAAAAGAGGGGTGCTGTTGGTCTGAAGACCTGGAAGTACCACTCAGTGTGACTTTGCTTCTTTTGGTCTCCTGACATGGAGCCGCTCCCATGGAGAACAGACAATTGATACATTAGCCGGGTACAGGGTGGCTCTACCAGGAGTTAAACTCCCGACGTTCTGTGCTACCTGTTTACACCCTAAATTAGCCTTTCTCAGTTCCGTCATATTGTGGTTCTTTTCCACGTCTATAAACAAACCACGACTTTTGTGACAAATCAGAAGTTATGGAGACTTATTGCCACGTGGAAAATTAGGGAAGACCAACTTCGGGTTGAGAGAACAATTTAATTCAGGCAAGAACAAACTATGAATGGTAAACAAAAGATAAGCCTCGAGGGAAATTTATAGAGTAACAAAATATAAACATAAAAATGACCATTCTGTTAATAAAAATAATAAAATTAATAAATACTTTGTTACATAGCTTCTTCCCTATGGGAGCTGTGACCCACAGCTAGCAATTATTATAGATACTGACATGGAACTGACGTGCTTCTGCCAAGGATTCCATCGAAGTCTTGGAACTTTGTCCCTAGTACCTTTGCATCCTTTTTCTTGCGGCGTGAAGAGCGACTGTGTCGTCGTATCGTCTATAGGGACATCGTCATCTTCGAGGAAAGTCTTGGCTTTAGCACGGCGTTGGAATCCTGGAGTCAGTCTCCGAAAATGTAGATCACAGTACCCATGGCTTCAAGGTCTTCTCGGCGGTCCTCAGTTTGTCTTCCCTAATTTACCCAGCATCTCCATCAAAATGCCACGTGGAAAATTAGGGAAGACCAACTTCGGGTTGAGACAACAATTTAATTCAGGCAAGGACCAACTATGAAAGGTAAACAAAAGATAAGCGACGAGGGAAATTTACAGAGTAGCAAAATATAAACATAAAAATGACCACTCTGTTAATAAAAATAATAAAATTAATAAATACTTTGTTACAATATTGTGGTATTATGTAGCCAAGACTGGAGAAATTTGGTTTGTAGATGAGTAGAACACACTGTCGAGATATCAGACAAACACGACATAGGTTCGAATCCCAGGTGAAATCCCGGTGGAAGGATGGTCTAAACCGTTGGTTTTCGACCGCTACGACCCGGGTTCGATTCCCGCATTGGACACTTTTTTTCTAATTAAAAAAAAAAGCTCTAATAGCCCCGATTCTTGAAAAAGTTCAACCCCACCAGCGAGTGCAAGTGACCAAACGGGGCTCTGGCACATTTTTAAGTGCAAAGTCGAACTGCTTTTCACATGCGTAGACATATGGTGCACTTACAGTAAAAGCAGTCGCCTATCTCTATCCACCATGATTATCATGGCTGTACCACGTGTACTAGGGATAAGCAAAAATATCATGGTAATCATACCCAGTACTAAATGTATTTGCGATACGTGAAAGAATGGTATTTGAGAAAATAAGCCTAAGTGAAATCAAAACCTATAGAAACTTCGCCTTTGCCGGTCCCAAGCCCGGATGAAAAAGGAGGAGGGGGAGCAGTAACAAGCTCACTAAAAAACCTGGGCTCAGCTGGTTCGGCTGATAGTACCGTGTAAGGGCTTTTGATCCAGGGATATAGGATGAGTCTGTATTCCATGTTAGGAGCAGCTGCACATGGTATCTGTTCCTCATGTCAGAGGCGGCCATATCTTTTGGAGCTAAGTCGGCCTGCTGCTGAGTAGTGCACCCAGTCTTAATGACAAAGGCAGACACATTCTACTTCATCCAGTTATGATGGCTGTCAAATAGGGTCACAACTTGATATCCTAATATGATTGAGTGGAGATAAGAAGAAGAAGAAGAAAACCTATAGAGAGGTTTGAAGGTGTTGTTGTTGTCGTGTATAATGAAGAGCCTCAGATGTCTCCATGCATCTCCATTACAGAAGCAGCAATGTCTTCTATCTTGGGTGTGTAAAGTTGCTGCTCTGGGTCTATATCAATTTTCTGCATGGCTGCGGCCATTGCTGGGCATGAGAATATGTGGGTTTGAAAATGTGTTTTCCGTTAAAGAATGTAAATTAAACAGCAGACGAGTGAAGAGACAACTCACCCACGGCAAACACCAGCAGAACGACAAGGAAGGCTGAGTAGTTCATCCTGAAACTGCTGTAGCCCCGGACAGCGGCGCTTATATCGCTGCAAGTTGCGCCACGGGCTTCCGCTCTGACATCTAAATATAGCTCTAGGTGTGTCTTCGTTATGAACACTCACAACTTACCTTGTGGTTTTGAAATCTACAAAATCTCTTTGCCATCTATCTTTGTTCTCTTGTTCAAAGTGCTCTGTTAGTTCTGTGATTTATTCGAAATTGGTTTTTATTTATTTATTAATCAAACAGGCACAATATTAAAATATATTTGCACCTATTACAGAGGAAACAAACACACACACACAACAAACAAACTTAGAATTTTAAATATTTATAAATTTACATAAATAAAGTTAATGGTCATTGTAAAACGACATTAAAAAATTATCCCGCTTGTTTCTTTTGAACGAAATATCAAAATTTATTCCAAGGAGAAATAACGATTATTTCTAACCTTAGGGATGAGGTATGAAAGGATGAATTGTGAAGAATAATGATAAACGGAAAAATAAAATTAATACAATTAAAATTAAAAATAAAATTTTCCGTTTATCATTACTCTTCACAATTCATCCTTTCATACCTCATCCCTAAGGTTAGAAATAATCGTTATTTCTTCTTGGAATAAATTTTGATTTTTCGTTCAAAAGAAACACATGCGGGATAATCTTTAAATGTCGTTTTACAATCACAAGCCCCGCATTATATTGTATTATATTATAATGGTCATTGTTTATTTAAAATATTAGGAGCATAAATAAGTTCGTGCGGTTTTTTTTTTTTTTCGAAAATTGAAGCTTTATTGTGAAAAATTGGCTAGACCTTCAATATTCAAAGTATTGTCCGTTGCTAGCCACTACTTTCCCCGTCTTTCTGGCAATTGACGGATCCCATCACGGAAAAAGGCCGGCTCTTTGACCTCTATCTATTAATCGATCCATTTTTTGACTTCATCGTAATTGGAGAAGTGCTGGTCAAGCCAGGCCACATGTTGCATTGATCGGAAGAGATAATAATCGGAAGGAGTAATGTCTGGACTATACGATGGGTGAGGTATAATAGCTTTTTTTCACAAAAGTTTAGCTTCAGTATCAGTGTAAAAGGAAAACAGTCAAATGTACAATATTACAGTGTAATGGTAGATTCTGTTGGATGTTATTGTCAAATATTATTTTTATTCTATGATTGTAATAATATGTGACTTAAATTCTGTGGTATCAGGAATGTATATATATTATATAATCTAAGATGCAAATATTTTATTTTTTTAAAACGTGTATTTTATTTTCATTCATTGACTGTTTTACATATTTGACCATAGATTTAGAAGATACCACTTTGAATATTGTTGTAAATATGTATAGTTAAGCTACCTATTTTTTAATTCACTAATATAGAATTCATTTTATAAATTCTATATTACTGTGAAAAATAATTCTATGTGTAATTTTATTCAAGTAATTCAAAATAAAAACTACTTGATGGGTAAATAATTATCTTTACTTTTTCACGACTGCACCTCCAATTCTCTATCTTTTTCAACAACACAAACAAAAAATATTCATAACATATATATAGGTAAGAGTTAATAGAGATGTGTGGTTAGAGAGATGGTATTGTATTAGTAATGTTTACTTAGATATATTTAGTAATTTATGTTTCTCTTATTTTTAACTGTTTACTTTGTAAGGATCTCATGGATGATAATTTGGTTCACTATTTCTTCCAATGCCCTCTCTTAACAGAAAAACGTACTGAAATTTTCCAAAGCCCTAACTTTGGTCAATTTAGATACCAACGCATATGTCAACTTCTCTCTTCAGCTATGGATGATGAATTACTGATTGTTAAATACTTTAAGTACTGCACAGAAGTTGGGCGAATGAGAAAGAATGCAGGGCAAAGGATACTGGAGGATGACCTATCTGTAAATAGGTAACTGAATGTGAGACAAACCTTATTTTGTTGTAAATGTTTCCTCTTCCCTCTCCTCTTGTTGATGTGTAAATACGGCGAATCCTATATGGGGCAGAATGCCCTAAATAAAGGCTTTTGTTGTTGTTGTTTCTTATTTTTGTACCTTCAATAAAAAGATTTATATTTTAGAAGAGAAAAATATATATATTATTGAGTTCCACCAACAGATTCAACTGACTAAACACCGCTGGGAGGGTTTACCACCATCATTATTTTATCATTGCAGTAAAGGCAGTAGAAAATTTTTTTTTTTTTTTAAGAAACCTACGTCAATAGTAAATTCACTTTCCTATAACATATAGCTAGCTAATGCACCATAAATATTCATTTTAATAATACAAAAACTACCAAAATTCGAACACGTACGAATTTCTACTGTTAGCCTTCGTCAGCGTGGTTCAGGCTGTAGCTTGGCTTGCAAGATCTGGTTAAAGTCCTAGGAGTATATATGAACTGGTATAGATCAAATATTTGTCGTCTCCTTACTCAATTTGGTGAAGTTCACTCCACACTCTCATGGATTGCTGTTAGAAAAATATAATTGAATTTTAATACAAAGATGTATATCTTCTTCTTCCTTTTTATCTCCACTCAATCATATTAGGGTATCAAGCCTGTAGAGTTCCATAATTATTTGGTGAAGTAGAATGCATTAACCTTTATCATTAAGCCTGGGAGCACTACTCAGTAGCAGGCCGACTTAATTCCAATATAAAATAGCCACCTCTGATATGAGGAACAGACACCATGTACAGCCGCCCCTAACATGGAGTACAAATGCTGCTCATCCTGTATCCCTGGATCAGGAGCCCTTACAGGGTACTATCAGCGGGGCCAGTTGAGCCCAGGTTTTTATTGAGCTTGTTACTGCTCCCCTCCTTTTTTCATCAAGGTTTGGGACCGGCAAAGGCGGAGTACAAAGATGTATATAAATCTAGTAGCTTTTTCTCCTTTGTTCGTGTCTATGTCAAAGACGATATCCACTCCTTCCTCAGTTCCCTGGGTGGAGATTTGGCCAGAGCCCGAGCCACGTGAGTCGCCCGTGAAAGACGGTGAGTGGATTGGAATTGTTTGTTGCTGTAGCTTTCATACCAAACGATGTAAAGAGTTGATTATTTTGGTTGTTTAATTACATATTTGCCAGTAGAATCCATGTTGCTTGTATTTCTACATTGCTATGTGTAGAACCTTGTAATTACGATAATGAATTAGAGAAGTGAGAACAAATAATATTTTAACAAACGATTTATTTTCTCTGCGTGGAAACAAACTACATGAGAAAATTTGTATTTTTTAACAGTATTAAATAATTATATTGTAAAGATAGAGGCTGCCTGGCTGCATTCATAGTTCTTAAAATTAAAGATACTTCGGTCAGTAAATCTTTTTTATTAATTCGACGTTGCGACAAAAAAAAAATATTTACTGGCCGAAGTTTCTTCAATTTTAAGAAATAATGATACTCCCCTACTCCGTGACGACCCATGAAGGCTCTAACACCGAGGTGGACTTGGTTCAGATGCTGAGTTTATCCTGAAGACCAATCTGCGCCAACAGCTTCAGTACTGAAAAATCTGGAGGTTCCTATCTCCTAGTTAGATACATCGCCGTAACTTCTAGCTCTTAAGGAGACAAACTCCTCTCCTATCCTCTCTTGTAAATGTAAAAATAACCTCTCTCTGGAAATCCACTCTAAACCACCCCTGGTACACCCCTATTCCTAACGAATCTTCTTTCCACACCCTTACTAGGGAAGAACAAACGGCGATTTCAAGATTACGAACAGGACATCTTAGAATACTCAAATTTAATGGAAAAATAAAACATTCGCGAAATGCCCCAAATGTGATTCCCAACCTACCAATCCTTAACATTTAATTAATTGTATCAAATCCTCCAAAAAAACCTCTGGGAAAACCCCAGGACTATAATAGAAAAGCTGAGACAATAGAACTTAATGGAGATCGTTTAAACGACTTGAGGAATAAGCAATAACAACAAAATATATATGCATATATATTTATTACTATGCACTAGCGCGCCATCTGTTATCAAATTATGAAACTATTTTAGACGCGTAATATTCTTTAAAAAAAAAAAAAAAAAATTCTACTGCCCTTACTGCAATGGAAAAACTGAAGGGAGGGCCTGGCTCATCAGTGGTGAACCCTCCCAGAGGTTTCGCCAGTTTAATCTACTATACCGCTGTTATATTGCATTTTTGGAACTTCCTTTATAGTGATACTGATGATTGATATATATATTTATAACGTAGTGTGGGTCTCATAGGACTTTTGATACTTGGCCTAGGAAATGATTTCTCCTCTTTAACATAAATGGATTGTGATATTTCAGATAGAACACTACCCACGACAACATGGAGGACCTGCGACGACAGCTTTATACCCTTCAGGCTGAACTGGCCTACCTATATCCTTTAACATGAAGCGCTCAACTCCCAACCTATTCAATGAATATTTGTATTATATAGCTCACTGCCATCTATCAGAAAATACAAGGTTGTCCCAAAAGTTCGTAAACACTTCAAAATCCATTCTCCAGTATATTACGTAGTGAATCCAGCTAATCAGTAAATATAGGATGTAAGGACTTCACTAACGTCCAGTCTAGCCGTGTTATCACCTATTGAACCTTGACTGATGGCACGAGGACTGCCATCTCCCAGGACAAGTCCGCGATGCCGGCCATGGTCGAGGACGCGGACCGAATGGTCCAGGTGAAGATGGTAAGTTCATTTCTTAGAAATATATCCTATAAATATTGTGACGTAGAAAATCAGGAAAGACAAACTTCAGGATGACACAGCAATTTATTTATGTTTCAAGCACAAAATCAACATTTATAAGTTAAGCAATGAAGGAAGTTTCCAGAATATCAAAATATAAATAATATAAAAATTAATAATCTGTATATAAAATATAATAAATACTTTGTTACAATATATTTCAATTATCTTTGAGAGAGAGAGAGAGAGTAAATATGCACATGCTGCAGGTCTAATATTATCTACATCTTTTTATTGGTACCTTAAATCCTATAGGTAAGCTTCCTCATGTAAATATTAATATAAACAATCACTCTCCACACAGAAATTCTATAATGTCATCATATAGTTTTGGTATATTCGGTAAGTTCGTCTGGAGTTTTGCCTTTATTTCAACACATGACGGATTAAGAAAAGAAAAAAAGGATCTCCTTAACGTGCAAAGTTGTGTAACTTTCAGTTTCACGATAAGGAGATGCCTTTTTTCTTTTCTTAATTAATGAACCTTATTTCCCAGTACAATATCACATTTGTACTATTTTTTCACATGAAGGATTGTTTAATTTCAGTTTTAGAATTCTTCTGTAATGAATATTTTGAATACAGACTGTGTTCGAACTGTTCAACAGGCTCCTACGACCGATCCAGCTATTTCCCCGTTTTCAAATTGAAAATTGCAAAAAATGAAAGCTCTGAAACTACCGTTATGAATAGTGGGTCATTATAGTAATATATTCTAAATATGATTTGAAATAATAATTATTGATACTAATACAGTTTTTTATCTCTCTCTTTCTCCATCCCGAGGCAATGAGGTTAACAAGTGTGGCGAAGGCTACCATCTACAAGTACCATCTTGGTCTTGAGTTGGGTAACGCCAGCCATCACATCGACCTGCCCACTCTGTGGGAAAGAACTCTCGCAGTTCATCGGTGGCGTAGTCTTTCCCGCGGTGGGCGCCACCAATGTTGTTGTTGTCGTGTCCAAAGAAGAGTCTCAGATGTCTCCATTCATCTCCATCACAGCAGCAGCAGCAATATCCACTATCTTGGGTGTGTAAATCTGCTGCTCTGGGTCTAAGTCAATTTTCTGCAAGGCTGCGGCCATTGCTGGGCATGAGAATATGTGAGTAGGTGTTAGTTCCACACCAGGACAGTTGTTGCATGCTCTGTAGATTCTTGTACCATCTGGATGTATTGTCATTCCTTTATAGTGTTTTGTTCTAAGTCTTGTTATAGTTTTTGTCAGTTTTCTCTCAGAATTTATTTCACATATTTGATCTTTTCTTATTGGGCGCCACCAATGACGACTATATATATGTGTATATATTTATTATTATATTTTATATTTACATTTTTTATTTATTCATATATTGATCTATATTTAAACTTATTTATATATATATATATATTGTTACATCATGATTAATGGCGTATTTCTTATATTATTTTTAATATATTTGAAATTTAAATTATATATTTATTTATTTTTTATTCTGTGATATTTATTTAAAGACAAAGAGGATGAGAAAAAGATACTCATCCTCTTTGTCTTTGAATGTTTTCTTTACCAAGTTACTCCAGAGGATTTTACCTTGTTTAGATATTTATTTAAAACAGATTATTTAGATTATCATCATTTGTATTTAGGTACACGTGTGACTTCACTGCTCTCTTTGATGTGAGAAAATAAATAAAATATTCTGGAGGCTACTTAAAGTAGACTTATCTCATTAGTCCCTTATATAAATTTGTAGGATGGTTGAAACACGCTCTGGTAAGATGCAAGACCCAGCACAGGAGAGAATCATGGCTGAAGAGTCTGCCAAGCCGCAACCTGGTGCAACAATTGGTAGAGATGCTAGTTCCGACCCAGTTGTCCTGAATCCCAACATCGACATCCCCAAGTATGATGGAACGGAAGACCCTCGCCCATGGATTGAATCTCTTGAAGAAATTGGTTTCCTGTACCATTGGGCAGACTACATTATATCTCGTTATGCCGCCATGAACATGACGGGAAGCGCTAAAACCTGGTTGAATTTACACAAAGCTAGTTTCACGAGCTGGGAAAATATTAAAATCCGCCTCATTCAGGATTTTTCTTTGGACGCGAATAAAGAAGAACTTAGAATGAAGCTCAACAGAATGCAACACTGGAATGAACCAGCAATCAGGTTCGCGGAAGACATTCTAGTGTTGTGCAACAAGGTTGACCCCGCAATGGAAGAAGAAACAAAAATTGAACATGTTATTGGAGGACTGAAAAAAGAGTACTCATTCGCGCTCTACTTGAACCCTCCTAAAACGACCGATGACCTTCTTGTCGTGTGCAAGAAAATGGATTCTTTTGAAAAGAAGTATCGGGAACGTGTGGAGAAATCCAGAAACCTATATAACGGTCCACGCTATTCTAGACCCCAACAACAATCGAGGTACGTGCCGCCGACTGCCGCACGAAACTACCAGACCACTTCCAGGCCCCAAGCCCCTGTTTCCAATAATTACAAGAACGACTCCCCTCCTACTCCCAGACAGTATCGAAACAACTTTCCCCAGCCCTCTACCCCTAGACGTCCTTATAATCCTAACTTTGTGCCGAAACCAAACCTTCAGAGAAACACCTACAATAAAAGCCAAGAAGTGAGCAAAAATAGGACGGAAGATGGAAGACCAATCTGCTTTAAATGTAACAAGCCAGGGCACGTGGCCCGTTATTGTAGGGTCAAGTTTATAAGAATCCTAGAAGAGGATCCAGCAGATACCCAAGAGAAGGTCGAAGAGAAATGCCAAATGAATGAAATATCAGAGAAATCAGGACCTCGGCTTTATGCTGATGTATGTCATAGCACACAGACAAATATTCCTACCCGGAATAGATATTCCGTGTTGGAAGATTTAAACTAAGCGTCGCGCCTGAATCTGTCAATCAAAGCAAGTCGACCATAAACGGAATCAAGAAGTTGGACCCTAAATACAAATTAAAAATTAATGTGGACAAGATAGGGACTTTTGAAGCTTTGGTTGATACAGGTGCTGACCTCTCAGTGGTCGACCTCAGAACGGCCCTCGATACAGGCCATGGTATAAGTAAACTCGCAAAAATTTGTGCAGGACCCGATGGAAAAAAATTGGACATGGTAGGAAGTATATTTTTAAATATAAAAATTGATGACGAAACATTATCACACAACTTTGTGATATTGAAAACGCATTTACGGACATTAATTCTTGGGAGAGATTTCCTTAAGAAAATGAACGCAAAAATAGATTGTAAGCAAGAAACTATAAAATACGATTTGACGAATAATCATGACGACATCAATTTTGAAATGTTGAAAATAAAGAGTGCCAAGGATTCCATTGTACCGGAATGTTCCATTAAATTGATCAAGGCATTGGTAGAAACAGAGGATGGAGAATATATTATCGAGGAGAGCAGCAAAATGTTTCAAACAAATGGACTTCGTCTAGCAAGAAGCTTGATCAATGTTATAAATAGGGAAACACACATCTGGATAACTAATCCGTATCCTCGACCGTTAAAAATAATGAAAAACCAAACATTGGCTTTTGGAAGTAGTCCAGCGAAAATAAATGTGAGTCGAGAAAGAGAGGTAGAAGAGAACGAAGAACCTAGATTCCAAATAAACGAAAATCTTTCACCAAAGGAACAGAAGGATTTAAAACAAGTTTTAGAAAGGTATGGAGATCTTTTTTCGTCGAGATTAGGGAGAACCAATTTGGCAAAACATCGGATAGACACAGAAGACGCGAAGCCAATTAAACACAAGCCTTACCGGGTAAGTGCTAAAGAACGAGATATTATAAAAGAGCAAATTGACGAGATGCTTACAGAAGGCATAATTAGGCCATCTTCTAGCCCCTGGTCTTTTCCAGTAATATTGGTCAAGAAGCGAGATGGTAAATACAGATTTTGTGTGGACTACAGAAAACTGAATAATGTGACAGTAAAAGATGTCTATCCGATCCCTAGAATAGACGAAGTTATGGATACTCTCCAAGGATCTACACACTTCTCAGCAATAGACCTCAGATCTGGATATTGGCAAGTTGAAGTCGAAGAAAGAGACAAAGAGAAAACTGCTTTCACTACAGCGCATGGATTATATGAATTCAACGTGATGCCTTTTGGACTTTGTAACGCGCCTGCTACCTTTGAGAGAAATATGGAGAATATGCTTGGAAATCTGAGATGGCAAATTTGTTTGTGTTATCTGGATGATGTTATCATATATAGCCCGGATTTTCCAACGCACCTCAAAAGACTTGAAGCTGTTTTTAGATGTTTTCGTGAATCTAATTTAAGGTTAAACGACAAAAAATGCCGATTTGCTTTTGAAGAATTGGAGATTCTCGGCTATATAACGAGCAAACATGGTATAAAACCCGCGGAACATAACATCAAAGCTGTCAGAAATTTTCCTCGGCCCAAAAAGGTCAAAGAAGTACAATCCTTTTTGGGAATGTGTTCATATTATAGAAAATTTATCAAAGACTTCTCAAAAATTGCTGACCCTTTGACCAACCTTATAAAAAAAGTGTATCATTTACCTGGACAGAAAGACAAGAGGAAGCGTTTCAAACCCTAAAAACAGCACTATTAAGTCCACCAATTTTAGGTCACTTCAATCCAAATGCACCTACTTATGTTCATACTGATGCGTCCAACATCGGCATAGGTGCAACACTTGTCCAAGACATCGGTGGTGAAGAGAAGGTGATCTCATATTTGAGTCGTTTCCTAAGTAAAGCGGAGCAAAATTATTCAACCACTGAAAAAGAATGTCTGGCCGTTGTCTGGTCAATGTCAAAATTACGACCCTACCTTTATGGAAGACACTTTAAAATTGTAACAGACCATCACGCCTTATGCTGGCTCAAAAACTTGAAGGATCCAACAGGTCGATTGGCAAGATGGGCATTGAAAATTCAAGAATATGACTTCGATATAATACATAAATCAGGAAAGAAGCATCTGGACGCCGATGGCTTATCTAGGGGACCCTTACCAGAAACTGATTGGGATGAGGATTTTGAAAGGCTATTTTTAAATCAAATAACAGACGAAGAGGATAAGTTTATCGAAAGTGTTAAGAAAAACCTTAATGGAAGCAGGCGATCAATTGCGCAAAACTTTAAAGTAGAAGATGGATGCCTCTTTAAGAAAAACCCGAACCCTGAAGGCAGGGCGTGGTTGCTTGTGGTTCCAGAGAAGAAAAAGAGAGAAATTATGAAAGAATATCACAATCATATGTCGAATGGCCATCTGGGTGTCGCCAGAACCATGTACCGAATAAAGAGTAAATACTTTTGGCCATCCATGCTAAAGGATGTCTCAGAGTTCGTTAAGACGTGTCACCTTTGCCAAAGTAGAAAAGGCTCAAACCAATTACCTTCTGGACTACTACAGCCCATTCCCCCAGCCAACTTTCCTTTCGAAAGAATTGGAATTGACTTTGTTGGTCCATTGCCATCTACGAAAAACAGGAAAAAATGGATAATCGTGCTGACGGACTACTACACTAGATATGCAGAAACAAAAGCAGTCTCGGAAGCAACAGTGAAAGAAGTTTCAAAATTTCTAGTAGAGGATATTTTTCTCCGGCACGGAGCCCCACAATATCTTATTAGTGACAGAGGCTCTCAATTTACCAGTAATTTAATGAAAGAGGTGATGAAAACGTGCAAGATTAAACATTGCTTCACAACGAGCTATCATCCCCAGACTAATGGATTGACAGAGCGGTTAAATAGAACATTGATCAATATGCTCAGTATGTATGTGAACACTGATCAGAAGAATTGGGACGAAATACTCCCATTCATCACTCACGCTTACAATACTACAATTCAGGAAACCACAGGATATTCTCCCTTTTTCCTGATGTTTGGAAGAGAACCCACGTCTCTTATGGACGACAGGAATATCTCGGTGGACATTGACAAGGATGATTATGATGAATACATAAAACATCACTTAGACAAAATAAACAGAACAAGAAAATTAGTTATTAACAACACAATAAAGACTCAAGAAAGAATGAAAAAGAACTATGACAAGAAACACATGGAAAGAAGCTACGAACCAGGGGAATTAGTAGCAGTTTGGACACCAATTAGGAAAATAGGAAAGTGTGAGAAACTACTGAGAAAATATTTTGGCCCATATAGAATATTAAAGAAGCTGTCCAACGTAAATTACTTAATTGAACCAAAAGATAATCCTGGCCAAGACCCATTGATTGTCCATGTCTCAAGAATCAAACCCTATTTTGAAAGAATTGATGAGGTCAATCACGAGGACGTGACGACCTCTGGAGAGGGGGAAGTGTTACATCATGATTAATGGCGTATTTCTTATATTATTTTTAATATATTTGAAATTTAAATTATATATTTATTTATTTTTTATTCTATGATATTTATTTAAAACAGATTATTTAGATTATCATCATTTGTATTTAGGTACACGTGTGACTTCACTGCTCTCTTTGATGTGAGAAAATAAATAAAATATTCTGGAGGCTACTTAAAGTAGACTTATCTCATTAGTCCCTTATATAAATTTGTAGGATGGTTGAAACACGCTCTGGTAAGATGCAAGACCCAGCACAGGAGAGAATCATGGCTGAAGAGTCTGCCAAGCCGCAACCTGGTGCAACAATATATTTATATTAAAAACAAAGAAGACATATCCTGATCAAAAGCATATATGCTTTTTAGATGGCAGAGCGCCATCTACTGGAACAGAAATCAACTAAACATTGATTTAACCTGTTCCCTGATATTTGGTCAACCCATTTTCTTGATAAATCAAGAAAAGCCATCCACGAACGTGTTTCGCGCTGTTGGCGCTCGTTAGCGTGGAGCAGGCTTTACCACTGCGAACAAAAATAGTTTTGATCCCAAAGGCTTCTTGAAAAAACAAGAAATGGGTATTTAAGACCAAACTTGCGTAAATACGCTTAACACATGAAAAAAACAATAGAAAAAATAAAATAAATAAAAAGGTCAGGTGTTGATATTAAAAATAATGGAGGCATATCCTGACCAAAAGCACATGTGCTTTTTAGATTTTTGTTATTGTTTTTTCATATATTTATATATTTAATTCATTTATTTTATATATGAACGATATAATAAAGATCAATCTCTCTTTCTGGTGGATAAATACTGTTACGCAGACTTTGACTTTATCATCATCGGGGCTGACGTCACAACACTACTACTACTACGCTTCAGACTTTTCTGTTTTTGATTTTTCGCTCGCTTGTTTTTTACATTTGTATTGGAACAAGTTATTCCTTAAATATATATATTAGTTTATATCAAATGGGATGTCCTCGTAACTACAAAATAAGTGAGTACAAAACAACTTGGAATCTTTAAATCGAAACACCGTATTTTTGCTAAGCCTATCAAATACTATATCCATATTCACAGATAGAAAGTTGTGTAAACGATACATTGTCGATGTATTGCCCACTTCTGGACCAGACATGAGACAGAATGTCTGCTTCCTCAATACTGTTGCACCAGGCTGCGGTTTGGTAGATTCCTCAGGCTTGATTCTCTCCTCAGACGCGTCTTGTATCTTTCCAGAACGTGTCTCAACCATCCTACAAGGTTAAACCAGTCAATAATAAGACAACTATATATTTAGGTAACACCTAGAATATCTTTTTATTTATCACATCAAAGTTTAAAGCAGGTTGTGTATTTAGTGTATCAAAATACAAATGATTTTATAGTACATAATATTTTATAGTAACAATTTGTTTTATAAAATAAATATAAAATTTAAATTTGAAATATATGAAAACTAATATTATAAATAATTTTAAAAATAGGTGCATTAACCATGATACAACAATATGTACATAACAGTAGAATGTGGCGGTGTGCGTCTTCAGTTGAAAGACGAAGAAGTTGATCGACTTGAGAATTCCAAAGAATGTCTAGAGAAAGAAATAGCTGCTGTGATCAGTGAAAAAAGAAAAATAATTCAAGAAAAGAAAAAGTTGGAAGGTAAGTGTTGCATGTAACTTCAATCTACAATACACATTATAATGTTTAATTATATAGACATATATTGTATCAAAAATAATTTATTTACCAATATTTGGCTGAACGCCAATATGTTGTAATACCTTGAATAAGGTTGGCGTTCTGCCAAAGGAAATATTGGTAAATAAATTATATTTTTGATATATATGTATTTTTAATTAAAATTCTATTTATGAATTGCTCTATTTTCAAAAACAATAACTCTTTTGCATTTCCATATTAATTCTTTACAATCCTCGAGAATTCTCTCCGGTCATCCATACACAAGCCTTTGGCTGTACATGGTAATTACAGTTGCTGTTAGTGTGCATCAAGTCGAGCTCAACCTTTGATGACCAATTTTTGATCTGTTATTGGTAATCACTTCCAGCCCATCTAGTGATCTTCTGATGGCTTTCTTGGTCCCTTCTAGGCAGAGCTTCCTCTCTTCCTTCAATTTTTCCTAACATAATATTATAGTGTAGAAATCAAGTCTTGGAATATCTGAAGATTTTTACATCTTAAGATATTGCAAGACTTGATTTCTACGCCATTGTATTTATTGATGACGTCAGTACGACTAGTCGACAATTATCAACAAAACTATATACAGCTAGAGAATCTTGAACAAGCAAGCTAAGGAATATTTTTATGATGATTTTACAAATACAGAGTAATATATATATATAATCTGATAAGTATTTTCATTGTAAATAGACAAAAGAATTGCTATAAATTATTAAATAAAAACAAACGATAGCAATGCGTCTCTTTATACATAAAATTTTTAATATGCTAGCTTTCGGATCTTATCGATCCTTCAACAGGCCAAGCTGTAAATTGAGAGAAAGAATATATATATAAATGTAAAATATTTTGCAAGGATTTCTTGAAGAAAAACGACTTATATCTCTCAATTACAATGGAAAGTTACCTTTACAACGTTGAGAGATATAAGTCGTTTTTCTTCAAGAAATCTTTGCAAAATATTTTACATTTATATATATATTCTTTCTCTCAATTTACAGCTTGGCCTGTTGAAGGATCGATAAGATCCGAAAGCTAGCATATTAAAAATTTTATGTATAAAGAGACGCATTGCTATCGTTTGTTTTTGTTTTTATTTAATAAGTATTTTCATTGAATAATTAAATTAAATAATAAATTATTTCTTCGCCACAATATTTTCCAAACTATTTGCTCTCAATATGTGTCTGGAGTAGGTCAGTCTTTGTTTACATATTTGGTATTCTATGTGGATGTAATAGAATTAATTTCATGTAAGATTGAAATAATCCTGTATGGCACGTGTGCCTTAATAAAGGCTTTTGTTGTTGTTGTTGTAAGATTGAAATAACTGTCCATGGTACTTTGAGTAGCTTTCTATATGTCCACAAATCCAAAGATTCTATTCTTTTTCTTTCTTCTTTTCTGAGAGTCCAGCTCTCACATCCATAAGTGACAACAGAAAATACCAATGCATCTACAATTCCCTTCTTTGTCTTGAGCGGAATTTGTGCCATTATCTGTTATTTTACTAATTAAATAATTTTGTAGAAATTTATCTTAAACAAAAGATGTCTGCACTTATAAAAAAAAGAAGTTCATTTTTCTTCCTGAAGAATATTTACATGCAAGCAAAGCAAAACTAAAATTAAAATTAAAATTGAACGAACAAAATTTACATATATCTTGCCAGAATGAATTTACCTTTTCTTGGTCAAAAAACAATATAAAAATAAATAAATTAACATTCAATTATTATTTAATATTCAATCTCTAATATTTAATTATTTTTATAAGTTCATCCACATCAACTCCCCCTTTTTTAAGATAGCAATACTCATTAAGGTACATATCTATCCGGTGGTCTCCTCTCTCGTAGTGGATATCTCCGGGAAGGTGTAGATTCAGTCGGTGGTCCAGGTGTAGATTCTGCTACTATTGTAGCAGGAGTCAGGGGACTTGACGTCTGAGGCCTTGGGTAGCTTATTCCTTCTTCTGATGACGAAACATCCTTTCTCTCCATACTTCTCCTCATATAGTTAGTGTGTACTTTCCTTTCAATTCCATCAGTTTCTATCATACAGCTGTTGCTTCCCACTATTCTCTTTACAATCCCAAACATCCATTTCGATTTTCCTCTTTCCATCCATCTGTATCTTACTCTATCATTTATTTTGTAGCTATTGTTCTGTTTTTTATTTTTCAATCTCCCCACTCTTACTGATTTCTTGCTCAACATGGAAATCTTCGTTCTAATCTCGCGATTTAAAAATATTCCAGCAGGGGATTTTTCCGTTCTAGTCAAAGGACTCAATCTATATGCATATAATGCCTTTATCAAAGCAAACTCAAGGGGTAATTCTCTTTCCTCCGAAATAATTCTTTTCATAGCTTTTTTTATCTCTCTTACAGACACTTCCGCTAGTCCGTTGCTCTCTGGATGGTAAGCGGGGCTAAACATCGCATGTATGCCATTTCTTTCGAAAAATGTCTTTATTTCATAACTTCAAAACGGGGGCCCATTATCCATTACCGCCACCTCCGGGATACCATATCTCGCTAAACATTCTCTCAAAAAGTCTATGCAGAATCCTGCCGATGTATTTGGAACCATTTGACATTCTATCCAATTAGAATGCGCATCCACTAATATCAAAAAAGTTTTTCCCGCAAAATAGAAATAGTCAAGATGAATTCTCTTCCAAACTTTGTTTGGTGGAGTCCACTCAGTAAATTCCTGGTTTGGCAGCTTTGATGTGTTTTCCATACAAGTGCTACAGCTTTTAGACAGTTTCTCAATTTGCTCATCCATTCCCGGCCAATAGACAGAACTTCTGGCCAGAGTCTTCATTTTATTTACTCCAATATGATTTTCATGAATGATTTTCAAAACATATTCTCTTAAGGAATCGGGGATGATCATTCTATTTCCGAAAAATAGGCAATTTCTTACTATTGTTATCTCGTTTTTAATTCTATTATAAGGTTTTATATCTACCTCTGAGTCAATATCATACTTATCATACTTGACTAATTTATATAGTTTTCTAAGAGTTGGATCTTCTTGGGTTTTGTACGATACCAAGACGTAATCTAATATCGAATTTTCTATTAATAATATTTCTCCCATTTCCTCTTCCTTCTCCCCTTTTTCAGGATTTGGAAATCTTGAAAGAAAATCTGCAAGAGGTATTTCAGTTCCCTTAGTATATTTAATTTCAAAATTAAAATTTGATATTGAGAGTGACCATCTATGTAATCTATTTGCCACTAAGGCTGGTAAATTATTTTTATCGCCAAAAATGGCTAGTAATGGTTTGTGATCTGTATTAATAATAAATTTTCTTCCGTAAAGGAATTGTTTTAGCCTGTTTACATCATTGCATATCACCTCTCTCCCGCCTACCCCCTAGCTAAGTACCTCTCAAATTATCTCTCACCTCTTTTAAACAACAATAGAAGTAATCTCACAGTTTCCAGCACCCCCACACTCATTCAAGAAATAACCGGCCTACACCCCCCCCCCCCCCCAAAACTTCACCATGTGTTCATTTGACGTTTCATCCCTATACCTCAGTCTCCCCCATCACCTGATAATTGACAGCCTCAACCAATTTTTGGTTTCCATTAACACAGATCCCGTCAAGACCAACTCTATCACATCCCTCTCACAGATATGCTTAAACATGAGCACCTTTACCTTTGATCATATCCATTTCAAACAGATAAGGGGATCGCCTATGGGAAGCCCCCTCTCCTCCATAGCTGCTGAGCTGGTTATGACCAGAATAGATAAATGGGTCTGCAACCTCCATTGTGATGACATCCTATTCTGGCGACGATATGTCGATGATATCCTTTGCATTTGTAAAACCGACCTTGAAGAAACCATCCTGTCCACTCTCAACAGCTACAACCCTAACCTCTCGTTCACCATGGAAAAAGAACAGGGACACATCATTCACTTCTTAGACATTTTAATCATACGTTCCCCGGCATCATTCCACACCACAGTATACTACAAGAATAGCAGTACCCCCACCTACACCCATTTCAACTCCTTCTGTCCCATAGTACACAAAATTAACATCGTTAAAACACTCACCAGGCGCCTTCACACACACTGCTCTCTACCCATCTTTAAAACCACAGAAAAAGCCCGTATCATCTCCCATCTCACCGCCGCCTCCTATCCACTAACATTCATTAATAAACATACCTACTCTCCCGCTCCCTCCAATCCTCCCCCAGTCTTCAGAACTACATGCATGTTGCCCTATTCTCCCTTAACAGTTAGCATCTCCCGCCTCATTAGGCCATTTGGCATTCGCACCTTTTTCATTAATACCCCCAGTATCCACTCACTTCTCCGACACCCCATTACAAAAACCAGTACCCAACTCAGTCCTCTGGACTCTTCTGGGGCGGTCTACTCTGTCTCATGCGAACATTGCTCCGCCACTTATGTGGGTGAGACAGGTAGAACCGTCGCCATTAGAATGTCAGAACATACCCGCAACATTAATAACAACGACCCACGTTCCCTCATCTATCAGCATGTTGCATCCACTGGCCACTCTTTTAATACCAACCACCCCACTATCCATTACCGTAACATACCCAACCTACACCAAAGATTAGTGTTAGAATCCATAGTATCCACCAAACTTAAAAGCATAAATAGAAAAATAGAAATTCCCGAAATTTATGATATCTTTGTTTCAAACTAAATTTTATTCCTTTTTACATAATTAAAAATCTTATATACAACAACTTATTACCATATCACTACAATAGTTACTTATTAAAAATTAACTTTCATTTAAAATTCTTACTGCTAAGCTTTAAAAATTGTGCTCTATGTAAATCATCCCATGTATATAGCTCTGTCTCTCGCCTTGATTTTTTCGTCAAACCTGTAGAAGGGCGTTTGCCCGAAAGCTCGTAACGTTTCCAAATAAAAGATCCTTATCTTCCGTTTAATGATACGTTTATTCTTAAGTTGCACACCGGAAGAGTTTCAAGTTCTACTAGTAAAGAATATTGATAACCCTTCTTTTTCTATCTGGGAATATTTCTTTTCTGTGTCATTTAGTGTTCTTGAAACAAAAGTAATTGGTTTCTCAATGCCATTTACAATATGGGAAATATATCCTCCAATACCATAATTTGATGCATCACAAGTAACATAAAGAGGTAAATCTTGCGAATAATGCGTCAAACAAGTTTTTGTACTAATCAAATTTTTACATTTTTCGAAAGCCTGATCATGTTCTTTTTTCCAATTCCAATTATAACTTCTTTTCAATAGAGAGAATAAAGGATTTGCATGTATGGATAAATTTCTAACGAATTTACTGTAGAATGACAACATGCCCAAGAAAGATTTCAATTCTGAAATGTTACTCGGTTTAGGACATTTTTTTATACTGTCCAATTTATCCTCAAGGGGATAGATTCCATTTTTATTTATTCTATGTCCTAAATAATTGATTTCATCAACAAAAAAACAAAGATTTTTCTTTATTAATTGAAAAATTAAAATCAGATAATTTATTCATGACTGTTTCAATATCTGAAATATGCTCATTTACATCAGACGATGCTATAAGAATATCGTCTAAATATATTATTACATTTTTAAGACCGGAAAAATATTGTCCATAGTTCTTTGGAAAATAGTCGCTCCGGACTTGATACCGAAGGGCAGCCTTTTATATTTAAAAAGGCCTTTATGGGTAGAAATAACTGTCAATTTTTGAGATTCCTCGTCTAGAAGTATCTGATGATATGCGCTTGAAAGATCAATTTTACTAAATATACTTTTACCAAAAAAAGAATGTAAAACATTATCGATGTTCGGTATTGGGTACTTAACATCTTCGATAAATGGATTTAAGGTTCTCTTAAAGTCCGCACAAATTCTAATTTTGCCGTTTTTCCTAGGGACGCATACTAGCGGTGAAGCTATTGGGCTATCCACTACATTTTCAATAATATCATTATTCAATAAAAATAATAGTTCTTCTCCAATTAAAGTCCTAATAGCAAAGGGAGCAGGTCTAAATTTATAAAATTTTGGCGCAAAATTATTTTTTACATTAATGTGTACGGAAATATCTTTTATTGGCAAGACTATATCTTCGAAAAGTTTATAATGTTTATTAAAAATTAAATTAGTATCAAAATTATTATTTTGTTGGACATTAATTTGTACCATATCAAAATATACTATCCAGTCTTTTCCTACGAGAAATTTATTATTTTTAATATTTGTTACTATTAAGTTTAAATGGCCTACTTTATTTTTAAATCTTACTTCTACTTTACATTCTCCAATAGAGGAAATGCCATTTCCTTGATAATCAGTTAAATAACATTTAGACGGAAACAATTTAATATGTTCAAAATATTTTAAAAATAGATCTTTTGACATAGTTGTTAAAGCCGCACCAGTGTCAATTTCTGCTAAGAATTTTATGTCGAAGACATACAAAATGCTCTCAAATTTATTAGTCAAATATTCTACATTATTGATGGACTCACCATTCTTTCCCGAAAATGATTCTCCGTGGGCAGACGCTTCACTAGATATTCCTCTCTTTCTTGGTTGAAAATATCCATTCTTAGATTTTGAATGACAAACAGTTGATATATGTCCCAATTGTTTACAAGAATAGCAGAAAGAATTTTTAAAAAAACATTTGTCCGAATGATGATTCATCTTTCCACAATGTTTGCATTTAGAATGTAATTTGTTTATTTCTTTAGTTTCAGCATAAGACTTCATTTTCAACACATTACAATCTACCGATTCTATTGTGGTAGCCATATTTACTGCCATATTAAAAGTGAGCTCAGGCTCTTGCAGTAATCTTTTCAAAATAACTTGATTAAAAACTCCTGCAATTAACTTATCCCTTAGGTGTTCTTCAATATTTAAGCCAAAGTTACATTTATTGCTTGTTTTTTTTTTTTATTTAAGGACATAGTCTTCTATTTTTTCGCCATGTTCCTGAACCAATTGGCTGAATTCATATCTTTCAAAAATGATATTTAGCTTAGGTGTAAAATGAGTGAGTAAAACACTAACAATTTCTTCGAATTCTAATGCACAAACATCTCTAGGTGAGATTAATTCTTTTAGAATACTATAAGTATTTGCTCCAATAGACATAATAAAAAAAGGAACAATCTTCTTACCTTCGATTTCATTCACAAAAATGTACTGTTTGAATCGTTGAAGATAATTTTCAAAAGGTTCTTCTTTCATTACATATGGTTCGAACGAAAGTCTCGTCGCCATTGTTATTTTACTAATTAAATAATTTTGTAGAAATTTATCTTAAACAAAAGATGTCTGCACTTATAAAAAAAAAAGAAGTTTATTTTTCTTCCTAAAGAATATTTACATGCAAGCAAAGCAAAACTAAAATTAAAATTGAACGAACAAAATTTACATATCTCTTGCCAGAATGAATTTACCTTTTCTTGGTCAAAAAACTATAGAAAAATGAATAAATTAATATTCAATTATTATTTAATATTCAATCTCTAATATTTAATTATTTTTATAAGTTCATCCACATCATTATCTTTCAAAATCTTATCCAATTTCCTAAGCACCTCTCTTCCTGCTATTCTTCTGCCAATCTTATCGATCCTGATTCGTAGGAATATAAAGTAATCACCAATATATCGATTTTTTCTTGTTGTATTTCAAATCTATTTATAATATCGGTAGTTATAATTTTCGTCTCGCTAATGTTTAATTTTATAAACCAAAATGTTTACTTTCTTTAATAACTTTATCAATAATCTGTTTTAGGTTAGCAAATAAGATTTAGCTTTAAAAATATGAAACTTCTTCCTTAAGTTTGTCGATGCATGTATATGGTAACAAAGTATTTATTATTTTATTAGCAGAGTATTATTTTTTATGCTTAATTTTGCTATACTCTGTACACTTCCCTCTTTTGTTTATCTTTTGTTGATTACTCATAGTTTGTTCTTGCCTGAAATCAACTGTTGTCTCATCCCGAAGTTGGTCTTTCCCAAGCTGCCCCATCCTGAAGTCTAAACCCCTCAAGTTCTAGGCTTCCAGGACCTCCTGCCTCCTCAACTGGACTACATCCCTGCTTCTCACTGCATCAAGGCGCTGTTTCCCTGACCTCTCCAGCTTCCTCCACCCCTGCGATGACACCTTCACTGCCAGATCTTAGGATCCCTTGCCACCAGTTCGCGTTCTGCAGCCATGTTGGGGCTAGAAGACCTTATCACGAAGGCCAATTAGCCCGGAATTCAAGAATCTTCAAGAAAATTCCCTAATTTTCCACGTGGCAATATTATTCCAAAACTTTTGGCGCATCTACAGTAGGGCTACCATTCTCTTTACAAGATACGCAGTAGCAGAAAATTTATGTAGCACATTACTTGTCGGACCAGATGTCTTCTTTAAATCACAAGTGCTGCAACATCTAGAAAATATTACAACTGCGACTTAAAATACATCGATGGTATATGGATTGACGTGAAAACATCAAGCTTCCAAGGATATAAGTTTTCTTTTAAAAAAATAATTACATTTCTAGCTGTTGGACATGAAAGCCCTTCTACAGGAAAAACCATGATACAGTAAATCACCAATATGACACGAGTTATAATCAGATACCTTTTTTACATAATTTTGTGTAAAAAAAGTATCTGATTATTGTTATGTAATTAAAATAGGTAAGCACAAGGTAATAAGACCAAATCCAAATAAATAAATAGTGTGTGACGTTTCGGTAACAGCGTTGTTACCATCTTCAGACAAAAGTACTGAATGAGAAATTTTACCACAGAATGTTTTCTCATTCAATACTTTTGTCTGAAGATGGTAACAACGCTGTTACCGAAACGTCACACACTATTTATTTATTTGGATTTGGTCTTATTACCTTGTGTTTATAATCTATAATCCAAAAAAAAAAATTGTGCCTTATTAAAGTAAGTAAGAAGGATGAATCCGTAACCAATTTAACTTTACATATTATTTATTAAGAAAAAGGCATCTCCTTATCGTGTAACTGAAAGTTGCTGATGGCTTGCGCCATCCCAGTACAATATTACATTTGTACTATTTTTTCACATTGTGTAGCGTTCTCACGCAATTCTGGCCTTAACTACCCGTTTCATGATTTTTCAGGATGCCTTAATGGCCAATATTTTTGGTCGTTGAGGTACAGCTTGCACCACGCTGATGAGGGCCAACAGCCCGAAACGCGTCCGTGGTTAGCTTTTCTTGATTAATCAAGAATGGGTATTTGGCCAATTCTGGAATAATTAAAAATCAACGAGAATAGTTGATATTTATTCCGATAGATGGCGCAAGCCATTAGCAAATTTCAGTTGCACGATAAGGAGATGCCTTTTTCTTAATTTATGCACCTTATCCCAGTATAATATAATATTTGTACTATTTTTTCATATTATTTATTATTAATAGCATTTATACAAAACAAATCTTGGTATATGTGTCTACGTGAGAACATCAAAAACAATAAAGCATTATATACATACAAGTTCCTTTTCAAACTCAGTCTCATCTATAGTCATTGTTTTATGTAATATTCCAACAATTATAACTCGTGTCATATTGTCATGTTTTAGCCTGTTGAAGGGCTTTCATGCCTGTAGCCTCTAGTTGATTTCTGTGTGAATTAATTTCTTTTAAAAATAACTTATTCTTGAGACGCTTAATATTTTCACTTTACTTATTTATTGACTGTATTGACTCTGCTCGGTGAGCTCTACTCATCCCCGGTAGACACCATCAAAAGTCTAAGGCTTTACAAGCTCGTTACCATAATATGATTTAGTGGAGATAAGAAAGAAGAAGAAGACTTTACTATTGATACAAGGGAGTATTTTACGTACTATATAACCTCATTTTCATGTGAATTACAAACTATAAGTTCTTGATAACTTAACTGAGATATGCTATGATGTTGCTCTGAAATAAGTAGGTTTTATATGTTATGTTATGAATTGTATCCTTTGTTTAATTGTATTGCCTGTTTTATTGCCGTTATTCTCAAATCACCCCGGCCTTACTTTTCAACAAGATAATGCTCAGCCACACATGGCACGTGTTACTATGGATTTTCTTCAATCTTGCCGAAATTTTCCGTGGCCAGCAAGGTCATCTGATCTCTCACCCATATAGCACATCTGGGACGTGATGGGAATGCGATTGTAGCCATCCCGGAATGTTGACTATTTAGCCCGACAGTTGGAGACTATGTGACAAGAAATCCCGCAGCACACCATCTGGAATCTCTATCAGTCCATGACACGCTGGGTAGCAGCCTACATTCAGGTCAGTGAGGGTCCAACGACATATTGACTTTCCCAAAATTTGTAACAATCATCTGTGGAATTATAATCGTTTCCCTTATACATATCTTCATATATACTAATTTTTGGTCCCAATCGAACAACTCCTTCTTGGAGTATCAATATTGTTTGTTATAGAGTGCATTATCAATAACTTATCGCCCTATATCACTGAAAATTATATATAAATATTTTAAACGATAATATTTTAAATATATTGTCGCGCATATGAGCCTTCAAAACACCTACAACTTCTGCCAATAGATGGCGCTTTCGCCTGTTTCTGGTCTAGAAATAATGTGGGAATCGCCGACTGCTGTGGTCCTGTTTCCTGGAGCAAATGTTTGTAAATACACGTTTATATTGGCCCTAGGAGGTATCGTAATGTAAATACCCGTTGAATGTTATTCTAGTTATATGTAATGTGTAATAGAAATGACAATAAAAGCAGAGGAGTGTTAGAGGTCTTGATGCCGGTTGCTGTTGTGACTCTCGCCAACACCACAGTCGCTGCTCTTCTGGTAAGGCCTAGAGATACTGCCAGAGGAAAGGAGATCCACTTGAGTGGTTGTTCTCGGAGGTCTTTGGGTGGTCTGCAGAGGTGAAGCAACGAAGTCTGGGTAGGTGAAGGAGGAAGCGGCGTCGTCGCGAAGAACCGGAAGGGTGGAGCGTGACAATATTATAAAATAATTTTACTAAAGCCCTCTTTTTTTCTGCAATGAATAAAATTCCGTACCCTCCCTCTTTTCAAATTTTATTCATTGCAGGATAAAGGGCTGTAGAAATAAATTTAATTATATATATTTTTAATTATCGCTAAAAAGTTTTATAAATTTCAATACATAACATAACTCCACCTTTGCCGGTCCCAAGCCCGGATGAAAAAGGAGGAAGGGAAGCAGTAACAAGTTCACTAAAAAATCGGGGCTCAGCTGACCATGCTAATAGTACCCTTTAAGGTTTCCTGATCCAGGGATACAGGATGAGCAGCGTTTGTACTCCATGTTAGGAGCGGCTGCACACGGTGTCTGTTCCTCATGTCAGAGGCGGCCATTTCTTTTGGAGCTAAGTCGGCCTGCCACTGAGTAGTGCTCCCAGTTTTAATGACAAAGGCAGACGCATTCTACTTCCCCCAATTATAATGGTTGTCAAACAGACACCATCAAGGGTCACAACTTGATACCCTGATATGATTGAGTGGAGATAAGAAAGAAGAAGAATACATAACATATCAGAAGCATTTTGATTTTGTCTTTTTTACATATGATCGAACTTATTCGACTATGGGCGGCTAACCTTTGAGTATATATAGCCCCGTGGTATTTCGTTAGACCATTCAGTGGGATTCACCATTTAAACCAGTGGATATGTGGTTTTCAGAAATTGATCATTTTTCGTGTGACCTATAATCTGACACCTTACTTCAAGAAACTTTCTCCCTTCAAAGAGCGGATATCAGAACTCACAGAACTTGTGTAACAATCTATTTAATTAAGATTAGTATATTTAGCGTAAAGTTCTGAATAGTTTAATCTCATCTTTTGATTAAAATATTTTTAAAAGGTATTAATTACATATCTAAAAACCTTATAAAATCTTCCATTTTTATCTATGTAGGACTTCTTCTTTCTTATCTCTACTCAATCATATCAGGGTATCAAGCTTGTAGAACTTGTTGATGGTGTCTGCTGGGGAAGAGTAGAGCTCATCAATGGATGAGTCAATACAGTAAATAATGTCCTCTTCTTTATTCTTATCTCCACTCAATCATATTAGGATATCAGGCTTGTAGAGCTTGTTGATGGTGTCTGGGGTCTGGGGATGAGTAGAGCTCATCAATGGATGAGCCAATACAGTCAATGATGTGGTTTGGGATTGCAGGTTGAGAATTGCACTTAGCGATTTTCTTATCTCCACTCAATCATATTAGGGTAACAAGCTTGTAGAGCTAGTTTATGGTGTCTGCTGGGGATGAGTAGAGTTCATCAATGGATAAGTCAATACAGTCAATAATTTGGTTTGGGGTTGTAGGTTGACACTTAGTACTTTCTATGTGTGTAATAATACAATATTTGATATCAAAAAGTCTTTTTTTTTCGGTTAATGAATAACAATGGCCTAACTGCTCTCTTCACCTTATCTACGACTGTCCGAACTTTACAGAAATGAGACATCGATTGTTCCCTCATCTAAATGATTTAATTCTCTTACATCAGCCACTTTGTCTATACAAATTTTATGAACTCTGTCGATTAATACATGTAAATTTGTAAATATTTAATTCTAAGTTCTAATTTGTTTGTTGTTTTGTTTCCTCTGTAATAGACGCAAATATTTCAATATCGGGCCTGGTTGATTAATACATAAAAACTATTATAGACGCGTATGATTCTTTTAAAAATTAAACAATTTCTACTGCCTTTACTGCAATGGAAAAATTAATGGGAGGGCCAGGCCCTCCTATTAATTTTACCATTGCAGTAAGGGAAATAGAAATTGTTTATTTTTTAAAAGAATCATACACGTCTATAATAGTTTCGAATTTTGATAACAAATGGCGCGCTAATGTATCACAAATAAAGAATAAATATAAACGTTCCTCCCCGATTTATAATATAATCAAATAAATAAAGCTTCCAGGGCTAAGTTTCTTATACAACCTTTTATTTTCAAGCTTTGAAGGACTGACAATTCCGAAAGCTTGGAATTAAAAGGTTGTACAAGAAACTTTATCCTGGAAGCATTATTTATTTTATAAAATGATATATACACATTTAAAAATGTTTGGTTGTGAAGATCAAATTCAAACTCAATTTTTCTCCTTTAGATGACGGTGTATCAGATGAATTTCAGCCCAGGTGCCATGCAGGGGAATGGGAGATAGCTCGGGAAAGCGCCTACGCTGAGGCCGGGCGCCTACACCGCCAGCTCGGGGAGCTACGGGATCACAGCCTGGCTCTGGAGACTGAGATGACCGCTCTGGGCGAACACAGGGAGGAGCTACAGAGGATATTATCTCAACACCCAGAGCCCATCACAACGGTTGGTCGTTTTTTTCCTCTTCTAATTGAACACATATGCAGAATTGGACATCTTAAAGACAATTAAAACTTTTTTTTCTTGTCCCAGGTCTGGACTTCAAGTCTAGACCAGATCCTGAAGGCCTTTTTATAACCTCGATGACCACAGCTGTGTAGATGTCTGTTCGACAATGTCCGATGTGATGTATTCTGGGCTCGCTGGAGAATCCTGACATTTGGTGCAATTGGGAAAGGTTTTGGATCCACTTGTGAAAATCATTGACAATTAAAACCGAACTGAAAGAGCCTCTGTTTTTGTTGTTTCTTATCGCCTTATGTAAAGATTGCACGAATTCCACGAGTTCATGCTCCTCGAGCTGTTTTATGATAAGTCGCAGCCTCTCCCAAAGGTCCTGTTTAGTGCATCTAATGCAAAACCAAAAGAAAGAACCTCTAGAGATTGAAAGACTTGACCTTTTAAAGATTCGTCAGATAGAATGCACTCTGTGAATACTGTTAGAGAATCAGAGGCTGGATCTCAGAAAGTATTGTTTAATTAACAATAATATTATATTAAGATGACAAGGAACAAAAAAGAGTCACAAAAGGCAAGCGCAGTAGCAGGAAGAAAACCAAAACTTAAACTAAGTATATACAGAGTGGCGCCAGGTCACGTGATACCTGGTAGGATGGAGTCGTTGCTAGGCAACAGCTGATGTGCGAAGTTACTCTCCAACACTCCCACCTAACAAGCACTTTGTTGTTTCAAACAGTCCAAGTTGGCTTCTTAGTCTTCTATACCTTTCTGGAGGTAGAGCTTTCGTAAATATGTCTGCAGCTTGATCATTGGAGCAGACATAAAGAAGGTCAATTGCATGTTTTTGAAATTGATCTCTGATAAAGTGATACGAAATATCAATATGTTTAGTTCTTTTGTGGTATTCTGGGTTGTGAACAAGTCTTATGCAGCTTTGATTGTCGCAAAAAAATTGTTGTAGGCTTTACTTGTTCTTGATGTAGCTCGCGTAGAAGTTGTCTCAGCCAAATTGCTTCTTTCGTTGCTTTGGAAGCTGATTCTGTTGTTGACAGAGACACACAATTCTGTTTTTGACTGCACCAAGAAATAGGTCCATTATTCAACATGAACACATATCCAGTGGTTGATTTTCTTGTGTCTAGGTCTCCAGCAAAATCAGCATCGGAAAAACCTATCAGAGATGTAGTGCAGGAACTCCCACCAAAACAAATACTGATGTTTTTCGTAGCTTTTAAGTATCCAAATATTTTCTTTACTGCGGTCCAATGTGAAGGTCCTGGGTTGTTCATAAATTGCCTAACCCTGCTGACTGCGTAGTAGGCAATATCAGGTCTAGTTCCAGTCATGAGGTACATTAAACTACCAATTGTCTGTCTGTATGGAATCTTGTTCATTTCTTCAATTTCCTGATTATCCTTTGGGCACATCTCTTTTGTTAGTTTTGAGTAAGGATCAGAAGGTACAGATTGTAACTTAATTTCAAGAAGGTTGTAATGTTCAAGCGTTCTTTCAATGTATGAGGCTTGATGTAGAAATAACATTTTAGTTGTTCTATCTCGATATATTTGTAGGCCAAGAAAATAATCGGCAGTAAAAGTTTTTATTTCAAAATTGGAATTTAAGTACTGTACTATATCATCTAAATGTTGTTTATTTACACTGCAGATTAAGCAATCATCTACATATATTGCAAGTAATATGTAAGCCTGTTTACATTTCATTGTATAGACACATGAATCTGATATGCTAGGTTTGAGATCAAACTTAAATAAAAACTCATGAAATTTCTTGTTCCACATTCTGGGGGATTGCTTAAGACCATAGATGCTTTTCTGAAGAGAGCAAACATGATTTGGAAAATCTGGGTTTTCATAACCTTGGGGTTGTTCCCTGTAAAGTTCTTCTTCCAAATTACCATTCAAAAAAGCAGATTTTACATCTAATTGAATCATTTCCATATCAAGTGATGCACAAAGTGATAAGATTGTTCTAATTGAATCGAATTTTACTACTGGAGAAAAAGTTTCACCATAATCAAGTCCTGATTTTTGTGAATAACCTTTCGCAACTAGTCTAGCCTTAAACATTTTATTTGATCCATCTGCATTTTGCTTTATTTTGTATACCCACTTGCATGCAATAGCTTTTCTGTCTGATGGTAGTGTCAGATAAGTCCATGTTTGATTTTTCATCAAGGAATTGAATTCATCGTCCATAGCTAGTTTCCACTTTTTTTTTAGTTTTGTCCTACAATTGCATCTTCATAGTTCAATGGTTCTTGGTCATGGACATAACAAGCATATGAAATAGCTCTTGTACAGTTGGTTGATGATTGTTCTTTTTCTCTGATTCTATTCCTGAGAGGGTATCGACATGATACTTCTGGTTTTGAACTGGTATTTGTGCTATCAACACTTTCTTCACTATATATAGTTACCTGCTCTTGTTGGTTATCCTGAATATTTTCTGATGTATTAGCTTCAGTAAATATTACATCTCTGCTTATGATAATTTTTCTAGCAATAGGATCCCACATTCTTTAATTTTTGTTAGTTTCAGTATATCCAACAAAAAATGTACGAATACTCTTTTTGTCTAATTTCTTTCTGTTATCTTTTGGTATATGCACATAAGCGTTACATCCAAAAGTTTTCAAATGTAAGCTGGAGGGTTTTCTCTTGTACCATATTTCATAAGGTGTATAATTTCCCAATACTTTAGTAGTACATCTATTTAAGAGATAGACTGCTGTGTTTACGGCTTCAGCCCACAGTTCAAGCGGCATTTTTCTTCCATGTAACAAGCATCAAGCTGATTCAACTATTGTTCTGTTATCTCTTTCAGAAATTCCATTCTGTTCTGGGGTATATGGAGCAGTGAGTTCATGAACCATTCCTAGAGATTTTAGATAATCAGAAAAATTCTTATTTAAGAATTCTGTGCCATTATCTGTTCTGAATCTTTTTATTTTATTTCCAGTTTCAGTCCTAACTCTTTTTGCAAATTCTTTAAATTTCTCAAGTACATCTGATTTATGCCTAATGAAGTAGGCCACTCTAAATCTTGAAAAATCATCCTTGAATGATACAAAATATAATGATCCACCTGGTGATCTTTTACTCATTGGTCCACAAACATCTGAATAGATCAGCTCTCCTGGATAGGTCGAATTTGGACTTGTTGACGCGTGAAAAACTTTTCTATTTTGTTTTCCATAGATGCATGCTTCACATAGTAAAGAATCAGGCTTTTCTCTAATTTTAATGTTTTCTTCAAAAACATTATTTTCAAACATTTGGGTTAATTTTATAGGATTTACATGACCCATTCTTTGATGCCATATATCTAGACTTAACTGAGCAACATGAGTTTGTGAAGATTGCTTTGCTTTAATAAAAATTCTATAAAGATTTGAATTGTCCTTTATTCCAGTAACTAGCACTTTCGAATTTTTTGTCAATTTTATCTGATTTCCTTTACAAATGAGCGTCAAACCATGTTTTGTTGCAGTGGATATTGAAAAAATATTGGTCTCTAATTCAGGTATATAGAGAACATTCAAAAGAGTTGCATCAATTTCCTGACTATCAACATAAGAGAGAATATCAATATTTCCCTTACCTTTTGCATAGATCTTCTTTCCTTCTCCAAGGCACACAGGATGAACACCTTCTGGTATTTCTTCGAACGTAGAGAACCATTCTCTTCTGAAAGTCATGTGATCCGTTGCTCCAGAATCTGCAATCCAGGAATCTTTTGTTTCAGCGAGGAAGGCACTTGTCTCAGCTGAAAAAGCACAGCTATCATCTCTGGCTGAAGAACTTGGCTGTTGTCCTTTTTGTTCTTCCTTTCTTTTATAGCATTCTTTCCACCAATGTCCTTTCTTCTTGCAATATCCACAGTGTGTGTTCTTCTTTTTATCTTTAATGGATTGTTGATGCTGCTGTTGTTTGTTGGAAGCTGTTGAATTTCTGTTGAACTTTGAAAAAGTCATCAAGGCATTACTGGTTTAAAATTTCCTCTCTCTGAAGAATCCCAATGATCCTGTAAGCTTTCTTCTTTCAGTAATCTTGCCGTCAAGTTTTCTAGAGTCTTTTCTTCTTATGAAACTGAATCCCACGCTGTTATGAAATTCTTGTATTTATCAGGCAAGCCGCAAATTATCTTTGTAATTAGGGCAACATCAGAGATTGGCTCACCTAGATCTTTCATTTGTTGTGCCTGAGTTTCAACTTTGGAAATGTGAGAAGCAATGTTATCATTTGGATTCATTTTATATTCGAAAAATCTTTGTTGCAGCAAATATTTGTTTGTTTCAGATTTCAGTTCATATATTGTTGATAATTTCTTCCACATTTCTGCTGAAGTCTGGCAATTAACAATCTGTTGAAGATATTTAAACTCTAGAGCAGTAGTGATCAGCATTTTGGATTTTGCATCTTTCTTTTTCCATTCAGAGAATTTTGCAATATCCTCTATTTCAGGTTTTACTTCAGAGCCATCAGTTATACGGAGAAGATCTTTTGCTTCTAGAATAATCTTCATTTGAAATTTCCATAGATGAAAATTATCGCCGTTGAATATTTGAATTTGTGGAAGTTCAGTTGTCATCTTGAGCAAGCAAACGAATTTCAGCTTAGATAAACAAAAAATATTTGATACCAACCAAGCTCTGCTGCCATGTAAGAGAATCAGAGGCTGGATCTCAGAAAGTATTGTTTAATTAACAATAATATTATATTAAGATGACAAGGAACAAAAAAGAGTCACAAAAGACAAGCGCAGTAGCAGGAAGAAAACCAAAACTTAAACTAAGTATATACAGAGTGGCGCCAGGTCACGTGATGCCTGGTAGGATGGAGTCGTTGCTAGGCAACAGCTGATGTGCGAGGTTACTCTCCAACAAATACTTTTCTAGTCCAGGGGTCGCAAACTTTTGAGTCGGAAGAGTCAAAAATTACAATTTACAAAATTTCAAAGTTTTTAAAGAGCCATAAAATTTGTTCTCCCCAACAATAAATAGTACTCGCATAAATAATATTTACGTATGGAACTATATAAATAACCGCAGCTTCACATCCAAAGAGCCGCATGTGGCTCACCAATCGCAGTTTGCCGACCCCTGTTTTAGTCCAAAAGTAAAACAGCCAGAAAGGATTTTTAAAAAATATCTTCCTGTTTTTTAATCATTTTCAGTATTTCCTTATTTAAAAAAATATATATTCACATTATTTCTATTGCAATTATTTATTTAGATTTAAAATAGTATTCGAAAATTTTACGTGTAAAAATGTGCATCAACGGATATTTTGTCTCTCACTAAAAGTTAATC
This sequence comes from Cordylochernes scorpioides, assembly GCA_030710605.1. Classification (NCBI taxonomy): domain Eukaryota; kingdom Metazoa; phylum Arthropoda; class Arachnida; order Pseudoscorpiones; family Chernetidae; genus Cordylochernes; species Cordylochernes scorpioides. Next base: position 115,342,969 of record CP092865.1, on the reverse strand, counting down.
ATGAAATATTCTAAATAAATGAAAAGATCGAATGATATAAAATTAATATATATAAATAGTATTTAAATAAATGAATATTTTTTGTGGTAAATAATATCGTAACTCACTATAATTCACAGCAACTACTTTAATTGAAATTAAATTTTCAATCGTTTTGTGTGTTGAATAAAAATTGTATTTCATTATTACAGAATTGCGTATATGGGTTCGGTGGAAGGATGATCTAAAACCGTTGGTTTTCGACCACTACGACCCAGGTTCGATACCCGCATTAGACACTTTTTTTTTTAATGCTCCAATGTCCCCCGATTCTTGCAAAAATCCAACCCTACCAGCGAATGCAAGTAACCAAACGGGGGCTCTGGCACCTTTGTAAATGCAAAGTCGAACTGCTTTTCATATGTGTAGACATGTGGTGTACTTACAGTAAAAGCAGTCGTCTACTTCTACTCACCATGATTATCTTGGCCTGTACCATGTGTACTAGGGATAAGAAAAAAAAAAAAAGATAGCGGATGTTGACAAATATATAATTCCGCAACTCGTTTTATTCACCTGATCAAAATAAGATGTTGAAACACCATCTTTTGTTGGCTTGCCCTCTGACTAACCAAAATTGTACTTGCTTACTTTGACATAATGCCATCTTTATGTATATACTCAATCTTATGAAAACGTTGGCAAGTTTAGAGCAATTTGTGCACAGATTTATGAATCACTACTAATTCATCGTGTAAATAATTAAAGATATATATGTAAATAATTCTAATATAGCACAATAGTCTGATAGACCTCGTGCTTCTGTAATAATAAAATTAAAAAAAAAAAAAATAAAAAATAAAAAATAAAAAGTAAGCTTTCGGGCAAGTTCTTCTTCAGCTTAAGCGAAAGTTTTCTTTGAACAGGTGAATACAAAAAGGTTTCGGTGTTATATGATTTTTTTTGCAAAATTGGATTGTCTATCAAAATTTGAGTTTATAGCAGGCAAATATATTTTCTTTATCTTTATATACACTGTATAACAAAAAATTCGACGCACCAAGAAGGAGTTGTCAGATTAGGACAAAAATTGGTGTATGTAAAGAGCATGTATAGGGGGGAAAACGATTAAAATTTCAGAACAATTAATTGTTTTATTTCAGAGTTTGATAGTCACAAATTGAGAATGTCAATATGTCGTTGGACCTCCACTGGCCTGGATGCAGGCTGCCACCCGGCGTGTCATGGACTGATAAAGATTCCGGATGGTGTGCTGCGGGATTTCTTGTCACATTGTCTCCAACTGTCGGGCTAAATAGTCAACATTCAGGGATGGTTGCAATCGCCTTCCCATCATGTCCCAGATGTGCTCTATGGGCGGGAGATCAGGCGACCTTGCTGGCCACGCAAAAGTTCGGCAAGATTGAAGACAATCCATAGTAACACGTGCCGTGTGTGGCCGGGCATTATCTTGTTGAAAAGTAAGCCCGGGGTGATGTGAGAGGAACGGCAACAAAACAGGCCGTAGAATGTCATCTACGTACCGTTGTGCTGTCAGGGTGCCAGGAATGACTACCAATGGGGTCCTGCTATCAAATGAAATGGCACCCCAGACCATAACGCCCTGTTGTGGACCTGTGTGGTGTTCGATAGTAAGGCCAGGATCCACACGCTGCCCAGGACGTCTCCAGACACGTTTGCGACGGTCGTCAGGACACAGTAAGAAACAGGACTCGTCACTAAAGACTATACGTCCCCAGTCAGCGCAGTTCCAAGTTGATCGCTCCCGACACCACTGTAGTCGGACTTGTCGGTGCACGGGTGTGAGGGGTAGGCATCGTAACGGTCGGCGAGCTCTTAGATTCCGCTCTCTCAGTCTCCTGTTAATGGTCATTTTGGACACTTGTGTGCCGGTCACACGTTGGATGGTAGTTAACGTGGATTTCGGTGCTGCGATAGCCATTCTGACAATTGCTCTGTCCTCCCGTTCTGTTGTTGCCCTTGGTCGACCGCTGCCGTCCTGACGTTGCATACTTCCGTTGTTGACCCACTTTTGCCAACATCGCCATAGCCGCATCACTTCGACACAGATGTCGCGCGATTAGTCGATTAGACCAACCAGCCTATTTCAATCCAATGGCACGACCAGTTTCAAACTCTGACATATGTTCGTAATGAGCACGAATCTTTCGGCGAGACATTGATACAGTAGAAATAGGCGTACTGCTAAAATATTAAACGGAAATTCTGAAAATCAGCTAGTGCCGCGCCGAATATTGAGTCTAGAATGCTCGTGCTGGATGCGCAGTTCAGATGCGCTGGAGCTCTTGCTTTGCATAATTCGGCCACCAAATTTCAATCATTTGCATATTTGGTCGAAACCTCTTTGTATACGTATTTTCATATAAATCGGACAACTGCTTCTTGGTGCGTCGATTTTTTTGTTATAGAGTGTATATATAATAAACCATTTTATTCTATATAGTGTATGTAATTATCAAGATTTGGAAATCATTTGTAACTCATAGTTTTTAGATCTTCAAATCATGTGGTTTTCTTTGTTATATCTAATTACAAACTTTTTAAAACACTAAAAAGATTTCTCCCAATGAGTTTCCTTTTTTTTTAATTTTAAAATGATAGCTTTTCAAGCGGCAATCACACACATACACTCTTCTTAAATTTTAAAGTTTAAGAAATGATAAAGCACCTTTTTAGATTTTGGATTATAGATACAAGAAAATAAGGCCTAATCCAAATAATTTAATAGTGTGTGACGTTTCGGTAACAACATTGTTACCATCATCAGACAAAAAAAAGTGTCTCTTTTGTCTGACCTAATCCAAATAATTTAATAATGTGTAACGTTTCGGTAACAGCATTGTTACTATCATCATCAGACAAAAAAAGTGTCTCTTTTGTCTGACCTAATCCAAATAATTTAATAGTGTGTGACGTTTTGGTAACAGCATTGTTACTATCATCAGACAAAAAAGTGTCTCTTTTGTCTGATGATGGTAACAATGCTGCTACCGAAATATCACACACTATTAAATTATTTGGATTAGGTCTTATTTTCTTGTCTCCAAAATTTAAGAAAGGAAACGTATTGTGAGAAATCTGTCTTTAAACGTCTCTTTCACAATTTTACCTTGAATCATAAATACAAACTTAAATATTCATCAACAAGTGAGATGTCTTGCTAAACCAAGACGTAATGGGGTTGTGTAAACTTAGTGTAACCACCAATAACAACGCTAGGACTCCCCAGTTACCGGCCTTGTCGCAACGTGAGGTAGCCTGACATGACATGCGGTATTCCCGGACGAACCAACGACCTTCACCATTCCTGGATCCTCCGGTCAGACCGCTGGCTCAGCTTATTGTCTATTTACTTGGAAATATCAGCCTTCAACAGTAACTTCACCTTTCTCTGGGGAAGTCAACAAAGGTGGATCAATATGCATTGCGTCTTTGCATATTTACTCTTTATAATACAATATAATATAATGCGGCTTGTGATTGTAAAACGACATTTGAAAATTATCCCGCATGTGTTTCTTTTCAACGAAAAATCAAAATTTCTTTTAAGGAGAAATAACGATTATTTCTAACCTTATGGATGAGGTATCATTACTCTTCACAATTCATCCTTTCATACCTCATTCATAAGGTTAGAAATAATCGTTATTTCTCCTTAAAATAAATTTTGATTTTTGTTGAAAAGAAACACTTAAGGGATAATTTTCAAATGTCATATTTACTCTTTGCATATTTGTTCTTTGTTGTAGCACAATTTACATAGTTTCAATTTAACTTATTTGCACTATAAATAGGACTTATGGATTAAGTTGAGGAATCCAGTCCAGTGTTAGGAGTTGAGAAGTCTTGTTACTTTAAATGCCTTTTTCTTATAATAGTTTTAGCTTGGCAGTAAATAATATTTGTTCAAATATTATAGAGTTGTTTCGTGGCTCAGCACGACACGACAATAAGTGAATTATTCTTTGGTAAAAAATAAATTGAAAAGTAATTCATATTTATTCAATATAACAGCAGCTTTACGCACCCGTAATAGAGAACATTGCGACTGCTGTGATAGGGATGTGCGCGCTGTAAATAATTTACAGTTCGTTTGTGAAAAGCTAATATTGATATATATTTTTATATATATAAATTCAATTGCCATCTATCGATAAAATTTGTAAAAAATGAATTTACTGGCAATGTGTTTATTTTCTATAATATCATTAAATATTATCTCTACAGACCTTACTGCTATGATATAAGATTATTTCATTCAATAACATATAGAAGTAAGTTCTTTAGAGATAATATTTGATGATAATATTGAAAAAAACACATTGCCAGTAAATTCATTTTTTACAAATTTGATATTTTTCCAAATTGATTGCATAAATACTAACCTAGCGCGGGTGTTGGCATGGAAGCGCAACTTTAATTATTAGACATGTAGGTAAAAACTAACTTACTTATTCATGGACGTTTACTAAAGATTATATTTATTCCAACCAATTGAGCTCGAATTTTTCATATTCTTTTTTAAAATTCATGCATGACTTCCATTAGCTGTTTTGTTCGATTCCTAAGCTTGCTTCGTCGTTGTTTCTTTCTCCCTTTTCGCTTAGTATGTCCGAGCTGATTTCATATATCTTCATGGGAACGTTTTCTTCTGAAATCAGGTAATCGTAATCTTATAAGGGTTATTCGCAATTGACTATAGTCAAGAGATAATACTCTCTCATGTGGTTTTGAAGCACAATTCTTTATTCTGCCGTATCATTCTGATTAATAATTAGATGTGGATTATTTTCCTTGTTTTATATATACGATAGGCTCGTATATAGCCATTGTTGTGTGTGTTTTCATAAATTGCTTCAAATATTTCACGGTAAAATTGGCAAAAGTTATTTTTTAAGCGGTGAAATTCTCAATAATGGCATCCATTATTCCAAACGCAGCTCTCGGGCAGTACTCAACAGCTGAAGTATGATGGCAGCATGTCTCCAGCCAGACAGCTGTGTCCCTGGAGCTGACCGAAGCAGTTAGGGAGGTTGCCCTTGCCCGTTTGGATCTGGACCACTCCACAGTCAGAGTCCGAGGACTCCACGACGTCATCTCTGCCCTACAGGTAACTATCAGAGCACTCCATGGACGGTCGATAAAATCACCTTTCCAATGATGTGAATATCCTATACAAGGTGTGTCCAATAAATAATGACACTGGTCAAAAATAAAGAAAAAATAGAATGATTGAAATAATTTTTATTAGTATTTTTCAAAATAGTCCCCTCCTGCATCTATACATAATTTCCATCTCTTCTCCCATGATTTAAAACATTTAGAAAAGGCATCTTTCGGGATGTTCTACAAGACCTTTTTTGAATCCGCTATGATGGACTCTCTAGTGTCAAATCTCCTTCCTTTTAGAGCCATTTTGAGTTTTGGAAAGAGAAAAAAATCATTTGGAGCTAGGTCTGGGGAATAGGGAGGTTGTGTGTTGAAGTATTTGGATGCCGTGTTTAGCCAAATAAGTCAGTACAGATGTAGCGGTGTGTGGTGGTGCATTATCATGATGGATAATCCAATTTTTAGAACTCCACATTTCACTTCTTTTCAGACGAATTGATTCACGTACATGTCTCATAATGTTTAAATAAGACTCCTTAATGATTGTTTGACCTTCCTCTAGATATTCATAATGCACAATTCCCTTTATGTCAAAGAACGTGACCAATAAGACTTTGTTTTTTGACTTGCAAAGTCGGGATTTCTTCGTTCTTGGTTCATCTTTTCCTTTCCACTCCATGGATTGGCGTTTTATTTCCGGGTCATACCCGTAAACCCATGTCTCGTCTCCAGTTATTACTTTTTCCTTCCAATTAGGGTTTTCTTCCACCATTTCAAGCATTTTTTGGCAACTTCAACGCGATTCTCCTTTTGTTGGATTGTGAGCATTTTAGGGACAAATTTTGAAGGTGTCTTCTTTAACTGCAAGTCTTCTTTAACTCGATAATTATCGATTCAACTAATGATTTTGAAATCCCTGTTTCTTTCTCAATGTCCCGTAACCCTATTTATTCAATTTGAAATTTGGCTCACCTTTTAAAGGTTCCTGTGCAGAATTGGACGTCCAACACGCTTCTCATCTTTCACCGATTCCATTCCATTTTTAAATCGTGAAAACCATCTAAATGTGGTGGGCTTATTTACATTTTCATTTCCAAATGCCAATTTCAACAAATCTAAAGTTTCTGAAGCTGATTTCCCAATTTTGTAGCAAAATTTAATACAAATTCGTTGTTCGAATTTTCTATTCATTACAAATTGGAAGTTGTTCATGCAAGGCGTTTGTTTTTTACAATCTTACAATTTATCTACTGTGGGCGCGCAATCACGTGATGTGATATACCGCAGTGTAGCTGAAGCTTTCTATTTTTTTAATAGACTTTTTAAAAAAATTATCATTTCATTTTTTCTTTGTTTTTGACCGGTCTCATTATTTATTGGACACACCTTGTATATGAATTAAATAAGACAACATAGGTTTCTGGAGATGTGTTTCTTTTCATTTTTATTGCAATCTCAAGCTTTCGGAATTTCCGTCCTTTTACAGAAGTACAAAAATGAACGATAATAAAACGCACAATAATTTTGTACTCCTGTAGAAGGGCTGTAATGCCCTAAAGATTGAAATTGTAATAACAATGAAAATAAACACATCTCCAGAAACCTGTTGCCTTCTTTAGATCACCTTTGTATTAAAAAAACGCAGGCGTGCAGACTTCGGTCTAGGTAGCCCATTATCCAATGGTGTATTCAACAAACGCAGGCGTGCAGACTTCGGTCTAGGTAGCCCATTATCCAATGGTGTATTCAACAAACGCAGGCGTGCAGACTTCGGTCTAGGTAGCCCACTATCCAATGGTGTATTCAATAAACGCAGGCGTACAGACTTCGGTCTAGGTAGCCCATTATCCAATGGTGTATTCAACAAACGCAGGCGTGCAGACTTCGGTCTAGGTAGCCCACTATCCAATGGTGTATTCAACAAACGCAGGCGTACAGACTTCGGTCTAGGTAGCCCACTATCCAATGGTGTATTCAATAAACGCAGGCGTACAGACTTCGGTCTAGGTAGCCCATTATCCAATGGTGTATTCAACAAACGCAGGCGTGCAGACTTCGGTCTAGGTAGCCCACTATCCAATGGTGTATTCAACAAACGCAGGCGTACAGACTTCGGTCTAAGTAGACCACTATCCAATGGTGTATTCAACAAACGAAAAAAATGGCGGAAAATTTGAAGAAAAAACACTTAGCGCCCCATACAAATAGACAATTGACAATTAAAATAATTTTACTGTCATCTTGTCAATACATTCAAAGTACACAGTCTGTCCTATTTAAAAAAGATAATATGCATTATATACACTATGTACAATGAATATGACGCCTCTGCCAGCGCTGCAGAGTTTGATGGAGAATCACCAGCAGGTCTCCAGCGACACCACGTATTTCGCGATTTACGAAGAATACGTAGATCGCGTACTTCGCCCATACAAATAGAAAGGTAGCTTGTGCTTTTTATCACCATTTTCCAACATTCCTACGGAAATAGAAGAGGTTTGAGAAGACCTTGGTCACAATGGCTCTTCCCAGCGGATTGGTCTCGCAGTTACTGTCGTGGATATAGTATTTGACAGTAGTTTGAATTACAATGTCGTCTCATGACCCTATAGCTTTGTATGCTTCAAAATGCATAATTTATCAAGATTATAAGTACGAATTATTTTGTTTTACTTTTTCAAAAATACACACATGGACAAAACTTAAGGAAGTGTGAAGTCTTTGATATCGCCTTTTTTGCTTTTTTGCTTTTTTTTTAAGGAGACAGAGGCAATTTTATTCATACTTGGTTATCTCGTATGTCTTCAATAAAGATCATTGGGTACCAAATATATTTCAGGGATATTGCCTGAATCCCGATAAACATGCTAAAAGGCAAAACTTCCTTAGGTTTTGTTCATGAATGTAAATTTCTATGCAACCACTAATGGGAGGATGAAAATTTTGGAAAAGTTTAGCTAAACACTGGTGAATCTTCCTTAAGGTGATTTGATCTACCAACCCATCATAACTATTGTAGTAATTATTTTATTGTTTGCAGTTTGTTTCTTAAAACGGTGTCTAGATTAGATTATCTTTTAATGAGTAAAATATATCAGACCTCCAGGGAAAAATATATTTTTAAAACATTATCATTCTCTAGCTTTCGGACACGAACGCCCTTCTAAAGGAGAAAACCTGGTATAATAATTCGTCAATAGAACACGAGTTAAATATAATCGAATACTAGTTTACATAATTTTATAAAATTACTGGACGGGTGACCCGGGCTTCGCCCCGGGGATTGACCCGTGTGCATATCTACCCGAGTGATATATATTTAGATAAGATTTTTTTTTATAAGCATTATCTATTTGTTTGCATCAGCATAATTTAATCTAATCTTTGATAGAGGGCGCTGTGTTCGTGAGCTACGTAGAATAATTTGAATATATAGTTTTAATAATTGATTTATATATTTTTTAAAATAGCCTATCGTCTTCCCCGTATTTTTTTTACCTATGTATGGAAATTTTGGTTTGAGTTAGTGAACTACTGCGAATTTGTATACCGGACATACAAACAAACAAACATACAAACATTGATTTTTATATATAGAGAGAAGAGATGTAGAAATAAAAAAAATCATATTGACTATTATACAAATGGAGAAAAATTATTTTAAAACATATCCAAAAGAGAACAAATAAATAAATATAAGCCTCTAGGGTATAACTAAGGAAGAAAGGAATACATATTAAGCTGTAGTTATCATTTTATTCTGTAGAAGGACGTCCGTGCCCGAAAGATTGAGAATAAAAATGTTCTGAAAAGATAATTTTCACTGAAGGCCTGATTAATTTTACTCAATATTGATAAATGGGATAATTTTATTGAATTAACTTTTATGGAAATGCAGAAATTGTAGAGATAACGTAGGAAACATTTACCTGACGTGATTGAGATTGAAACTACTTTATTTCAAAGTCCATATAAGATTATAACAACAACAAAAGCCTTTATTGAGGACCTCTCGTCCTATAAAGGATTCGCCAGTTTACAGAGTAAGAGAAGATAACTAAGAATACAGAGATAAACCTATATGTAGTAGGCATAGTATAGTATTTTCTACACTGTGACTATTTACCATATAAGATTATATAAGGTTAAATACAAAATAAATATAAATATGAATAAATAAGATTATATAAATATAAATGTATGAATAAATAGATATAAATAATTGATAAAAAATATACATATTACGTGATTGATGGCAGGCTGGTTGCGACCAGGCCGCCCAAGACCGCGAGGAGGCCCGTGCCGAGCTTCAGCGCTTGCAGGATCGAGGCCAGGAGCTTCGGACCACTCTGGGGTCCCTACAGGAGCAGTTGGCTGGACTGGAAGTGGAGCGCAGGTCCCTTGCCCTCTCTGTGGAGCAGGTCGGTGGACTCCACCACCACTTTGTCAACCAATTTCAGATTTATCAATCTCCAGAACTTCTAATTCTTATGATGTTGAAGCACAATCAAACTTATCTATAAATTATTTAAAAAAGACATCTCCTTATCGTGCAAATGAAAGCTGCTGATGGCTTGCGCCAACTATCGAAATAAATATCAACTATTCTCGTTGATTTTTTATTATTCCAGAATTGGCCAATTACCCATTCTTGATTAATCAAGAAAAGATAACCACGGACGCGTTTCGGGCTGTTGGCCCTCACAGCGTGGTGCAAGCTGTACCTCAACGACCAAAAAATTGGTCATTGGGATGGGTATTTGGCCAATTCTGGAATAATTAGAAATCAACGAGAATAGTTGATATTTATTCCGATAGATGGCGCAAGCCATCAGCAACTTTCAGTTGCACGATAAGGAGATGCTTTTTTTCCATAATTTATGCACCTTATCCCAGTACAATATCACATTTGTACTATTTTTTCACATTATCTATAAATGATAGTCTAAAATAGGTTACATAAAGAGAACAGGAGGGATCCATAGTTTCGAATTTTCACAACAGATGGAGCGCTAATGCATCATGATACGTATATTATAAAAGTAAATATTTATTGAGTGTAAAAAAAAAATATTTATTCAGCGCAGCAGAAATAGCTGTTCAGCCAGGTAGAATTCCGTGTGAGGACCTTCACAGAAATGCTTTCATCAGTTTAACGAAGTGGCAGTGGCCTGCCACTGAGTAGTGCTCCCAGTCTTAATGACAAAGGTAGACGCATTCTACTTCACACAATCATGATGGTTGTCAAGTCTTAAGCTTGATACCCTAATATGATTGAGTGGAAATAAGAAAGAAGAAGAGGAATGCACTAATGACCGAGAAGAAGACGTCCTGGCAAATTCTGTTGCCGGAAACTGAGCAATATTTGCAGATCCGTATAGAGTTATGGTAAAAAAATGCAGATATCTATGAGCAGTTTTCTCATGAAAAATGTATAGTCTAAAGTATATGTATGTTATATTAAAACATTATTTCATTTGAAAATATATTTCATGGATTCAAATATTCTGTTTAAATCTACCACCAGATGTCGGGACTTTCCCTATATAAAACCGATTGTTGTTGTTTCACGTTGGCCGGCTCAAAACTTTTGTACATTATGTAAATAATCTTTTGTTTTTCCTTATTCTACTCGCCTCAAGCCAGGAATATATATATATTCCATAAGTTCAATTGGAGCAATATCTGATCAAAACCATTTTTCATTTTCATACTTTAAAGATTTCAACCACGACTGCATTACCATACCATAATCCTCAACATAATCTAAATTCAAGAAGAAAATCTCTCAATATTTTTCTTTATAACATGTATAAATCAACTTAATATACACTTTACAATAAATTTTCATCCTTGACTTATAATTTACTATGTAACAATAAATCATCCAGGGTTACATTTCTTATACAATTTTATTTTTATAGCTTTCAAGCTAACACGACCTTCAACAGAAGCACACAACTAGAAGTATAACATCCAGTTAACTATATGTGGTGTAGTAAGCTAGAAGTTATATGATAGTTTCTCCTGTTAAAGGGCATGTCAGCCCGAAATAAAAGGTGTATAGTTAGCTGGAAGTTATACTTCTAAGTACTCCTGTTAAAGGGTATGTCAGCCCGAAATAAAAGGTGTATAGTTAGCTGGAAGTTAT
>CP092865.1:115264543-115327460 GCA_030710605.1 Cordylochernes scorpioides | reverse complement strand
CAGCACGACAACGCTCGGCCACATGTTGCTAAAGTTGTCAAGGAGACTCTGGAGGCGCTTCAATGGGATGTCCTACCCCACCCGCCGTATTCACCAGACATTGCTCCTTCAGACTACCACATGTTCCTTTTGATGACACATGGCCTGGCCGAGCAGCACTTTACTTCTTACGAAGAGGCTAAAAATTGGGTCGATGTTTGGATCGCCTCAAAAGACGAGGAATTTTTTCGACACGGAATCCGTATGCTGCCTGAAAGATGGGAAAAAGTCGTAGCTAAAGATGGACAATACTTTGAATGAAATATATTGTACTGATTTCTCTGAATAAAGCTTCGAATTTATAAAAAAAATCCCTCAAAACTTATTTGTACGCCTAATATAATAATGGAGATGCGAATTTAATTGTTGTTGCTGTTTTTTATCGTTTGTTTATATAAAAAAATTACATTGTATGTGATGATGATAACAAAAATGAATTTTTAAATTAATATATATAATTCATTGAGAAAAAAGAAATAATTCTATATACAGAGTTACGAGCGTCATCCGTTCTTAATTCTTCATCTCCTAATCATTTGTCATCTCTGTCACCGTTTGCTTTTTTTTTTTTAATGGCGCCCTCCTATTGGTTGGCTACGATGACGCCACCTTTGCCCCCCCCCCCCTTTTTTTGCCCCCCCCCCCCCCCCCCCCCCCCCCCCCCCCCACTCGCTTTTTCGTTTTTGTAACTATTGTGTTGGAGCGGGTCGCTCCTTAAATAAATGCATATATTAGTTAATAACTAAATGGAATCCTCTCTTTTTTTTTCCCAGTAAGAGACGCCTACGGAAGCCAACAGTACATAGACAGATAAAGCACATAGGCTATAGTTATTAACTAATATATGCATTTATATAAGGCGCCAATTTATAATTGTAACAAATAGTATTTGAATAAAAACATTCAATCGGGTAAAACACGGGCGTTGCCCGGGTCATTCGGCTAGTTAATTATAAAATAAACAAACGTGACAATAGCTTATTTTAAAAAAAATTATGTTTATAAAAATTATGTTTAACAAATGTTCGTTAGGCAAACTTTTACTCGGGTAAAAACCGGGCGAAGCCGGGTACATTCGCTGAATACAGTTATTTACAAATGTTCGTTTGTGGCAAGATTCTATTCCTTCAACTTCAAATTACCGAGTGGGCCAATTAATATTGATTTTATTCAAATTATCGAGTATTTTTAAAGGGACCTGAAAAATTTTCAAATTATCGAGAGTATAGACAAGTGTAGATTCAGTATAGGGATTGGATGTTTGCTAGAATCGTTTTAACAAGTGTTCGTTAGGCAAACCTTTACTCGGGTAAAAATCGGGCGAAGCCGGGAACATATATATATGTTTGTCGGCTATGCACGCCCTCAATATGTAACTAATCTCGCTGAAATTTGAACAGGACAGAGAGTTAAATCTGGAAGAGTTTTTTTTTTTTTGTCTCGCTTTAACTAAGAAAAATTATAATAACAGGTACTGAGCAACAATATTTTTTTAGTCAGAAATGATGATGACAATATTGCTGTATCATGCTTGATTGACATAAACGAAATTCTTTAGGGAAATATTCACTAAAGCAGACCACGGCGAAGCCAGATAATAATTTTCAGTAGGCAGGAACAAAATTCTATCAGCGAAACATTCACTCGAGTAGAAGACACACGAAGCCAGGTCATCTCTATATATAAAATATTGTTACGACGCTTCTCAGCCGTCAATGTTTGCGTTCAAGGTTTCTAAGAGAACAATGTGGATTCTTTAGGATACAGCTTAGTGCGGTGTATTTATTATAAAAGCTTAAAAGAGTAGATAAGTAACTATACAGTAGATGATTAACTTGCCTTCAATGTCCGCCACTAGAGGGATCCTTCTCCGCTACCGTCTTCCCAGTCAGTCCATACGGCCACACGTTCGGAGCCCACTTCTCAGACAGACTTCTCTCCCCAGACTGCCATGTCTTCTCGGCACACACAAATCCTCGGCAGGCCGGCCAGCTTCCTTCCACTGCGGCACCAGCTGGGCTCGGCTGATCCCTTCCCCACGGCGACGCCAGCTGGACTGCCTCTGCTGTCTGCCACCCCTTACTCTGGCATTTGTCAATCCACACTTCCCTGAGGGAGCCCCGGCATACCTTCTCTCTTGGCTTCCCCACATCTTCTCTTCTATTTCTCTGCTGCATCGCTTCACTGCCCCCTTCTCAATCCTTTTCGTCCCGAAAAGGCTGATTTCACCAGAGGCGCTGATCGGCGGCCCTTTGATCTCCCTGACGTCTCTGGCCACATGAGGGTTGTCCGCCTCCCGGAAGCGTAGCGGCAGGGTTAACACCAACCCTTGTTTGCAGAACCACATCTCAACTCGGGCTTTCTTTCCACTCTCAACCAGTGCCGACGCCATTGATTGGTCTCGCTGTCTAGCACAGGGCGGTGGTTCTCCACAAGATGGCGGCCATATTTCACTGCCTACGATGCTTCCATCTGATATTTTGAATTCTCCTTGTGAACACTCTGTAGCCGCAATGTACAAACGGTTGTGATCGTTTGTATTGCGCTTTCGCCGCTTCCTTCCACGACGGGGCTGTAGATCGCCGATCTTTACAGTGGATTCGTCCACCTGATCCACGCTGTCCATTTCGTGGCCTCCCTTTTCTTCTTTAGATTTCCCATTCTCTTGCTCTAGAGGCTCTCTTTTTCCTAACCCTTCAAACCTGGGCTCCTTAGTGCCGACCACGCACAGGGCTGTGAATTTCTTTAACCTTCTGGAGGTGTCGGATCCCGTGGCAGTCTCAAGGTCGGTAGAACTTTTCCTTGGTGGTGGCTGCTTGATCTGCACCTTGTCGGGCGAAGGAACGAAGATGAACGGTACACATTCTTGGCACATCTTTTCAGCTTGCATTGCAGACGACGGCGCTGACACATTGCGCGCGACTTCCGCGTCACAGACATTGTCGTCGGACTTCCACAGAGCGTCCAATGCTCTATCCCGTTCAGTCGGGTTGCCGGCTCCAACTTCAGGGTGCTTCGACCATCTAGCCTTGTCGCACTTCCACGGAGCATCCAGCTCCGTCCCATCCAGTTGGATCGCCGCTGTAGTCCCTGACAGTCTGACACTGTCGCTGAAGTCAGCCACGCTGTCGCACTGCAGCTCGCCAAGATCGTTGCTGTTCTCATGGAGTATTTCAGAAAGAATCCCAGGGGTTGAATTTTCGCTCTGTATATCACCTTGAGGGCATTCTCCTTCCGTCCGCTTGATTTTATACAAAACACTCGTGCCACAGCCGTTGTCGGAGGCGATCAGCTCATCCTCCTCCGCTACACAACCAGTCTGGATCATTTCCTGCTGTCGACACTCTTCGGACTTCTGGATCACGGGAGAATCTTCTAGCGTAGATTCTGACAGTTGACTTACAACGTCTCCTGACGTGATGATCTTTGTTGTGATGGTCTTGTCGGGATCTTCATCACCTGGGATCGTCTTTTGTCCCCTCAGACATTGAATACGTGGGCTATTGGTTGCTGTGATTGTGTTTGAAAAGCCATCCGGATTTTCTGGCGGTAGTACATTGAACTTAACTTCGCAAGACATGGGTGTGGCAGAACGTTTGACATTCCGAATATGCTCGAGTCGGCTCAATCGAGTATCCAAGTTTTCTCCGAGCTCATCTACTTTCTGGCTTATCAGACGGAGCAATTTTGTGAATTTTTCGATTTCGGGGTCGGTTAGTTTTTCCATTTTTCTTTTTAAATTAGCGCAAAATAAAATCTTCAATTAAAATTAACTAAGCTGTATCCCACTTCTGACACCAAATGTTACGACGCTTCTCAGCCGTCAATGTTTGCGTTCAAGGTTTCTAAGAGAACAATGTGGATTCTTTAGGATACAGCTTAGTGCGGTGTATTTATTATAAAAGCTTAAAAGAGTAGATAAGTAACTATACAGTAGATGATTAACTTGCCTTCAATGTCCGCCACTAGAGGGATCCTTCTCCGCTACCGTCTTCCCAGTCAGTCCATACGGCCACACGTTCGGAGCCCACTTCTCAGACAGACTTCTCTCCCCAGACTGCCATGTCTTCTCGGCACACACAAATCCTCGGCAGGCCGGCCAGCTTCCTTCCACTGCGGCACCAGCTGGGCTCGGCTGATCCCTTCCCCACGGCGACGCCAGCTGGACTGCCTCTGCTGTCTGCCACCCCTTACTCTGGCATTTGTCAATCCACACTTCCCTGAGGGAGCCCCGGCATACCTTCTCTCTTGGCTTCCCCACATCTTCTCTTCTATTTCTCTGCTGCATCGCTTCAATATCGTTTCTCGGCCTTTTGGCTAAGATCATGTAGTATATCTCTATATATTTTTATTTATTTATATCTTTTTAAAAATCTATTCATTAGAGAGAGTGGGTATGTTTGTTCGAAAAATATATTTTATATATTATTTAAATATATAATGTAACGAATATTATTATCATTATTATCATAATATTCTGTGTGTTCCGGAATATTATTATCAATAATATTCGTTAGGCAAACTTTCACTCGTATATAAAACCCGGGCGAAGCCGGGTACACATCCGCTAGTATATATATATATGAAAAAACATATATGCCTTTTTTATTTTTAATATATATATATATATATATATATATATATAAGTCAGCGTATGTATGTATGTATGTATGTTTGTCGGCTATACACGTCCACAATACGTAACTAATCTGGCTGAAATTTTAACAGTATATATACGAGGGCCATCCAATAAATAAGTTTCCCTATTTTTTAACAAATAAACCACATTATTTACAATTATGCAGTTATTTTATTTTCATTATACAACTCATAGACTACCTCTCTAAATAATCACCATTTCTGTCTAAACATTTTTGGTACCGTTGTAGCAATTTTTAGATACCACTGTTGTACCAAGCCGTGTCCTGTCTTCGTAGCCAGTGGTTCGCCTCCGCCTGCACTTCATCATTCGCAAAGTGCTTGCCTCTAAGGTGCCACTTGAGTGCTGGATAAAGATGGAAGTCGCTTGGGGCAAGTTCCGGAGAATAAGGTGGATAGAGATTGTGACCTTCGCCTTTTTTGGTGCACTTTCCTCGGGCTTCTTCCACACCATGCTTTGTCTTTTTGTTTCTGGAGTTGAAAGATGCACCCAGCTTTCATCTCCAGTGACAATACGGGAAAAAAGTTGATCTCATCTCTGTTATGATTGATCCGGCAACACTGCCGACTCGACTTGTAAACACTCTTAGATATATAACCATGTTATAATAAATAGATGTTAATAAATAAATACTTAGTTCAGTTGCATTCTGCGTGATCAAATAGACACAAGAACAACATAAATAACATGGTTGTTTTCATGCAGAACAACCAGCAACATGTGCACTGATTCAGTTTGACCTTCTAAATAGCTTGTGTCCACCTCATCTTTTAATGGATCTCTAGACAGATGGTCAGCTACAAACATGTTTTTCCCTGGTGTAAACTTCAAATAAGAAAATATGAAAAGAAACACAGTCCAAAACAAAATCAAGAATCTGAAAAAGAATTCAAATGCCAAAGGTGTGGAAAGTCCCACAGAGCAAAAAATTGTCCTGCATGGGGTAAAAGATGCTCCAAATGCAAAAAGATGAATCATTTTGCAGCTTTCTGTAAAAGTTCAGCTATCAGAAGTCTGAATGATGAAACAGAAGAAACTGTATGGTCAATACATGAAGCAAAAGTAGTCCATACTTTGGAATGGAAAAAATCCATCATAGTGAATGGAAAGGAAATATGTTTCAAGTTGGACTCTGGAGCAGAAGTAAATGTTTTGCCATACACATTCACCAGACAAATGAAAGGTTTGGAAATATTTCAGACTAACCGAAAGCTAACATCATATACAGGACATGAAATAAAGATAAAAGGAATTGCCACACTAAATTGCAAAACTAAAAATAAGACGGAAAGTCTAGAATTTTTCATTGCTGATGGATACTATCAACCAATTTTAGGAATAGAAGCTATTGAAAAGCTTTCACTAATTAAGAAATGTGATGCTGTCCAAACAGAGCAAAACAATTCAGCAAAAGAAATTTTGAACAGGCACAAAAATATATTTGAAGGCATAGGAAGACTGCCAATTGAACACAAGATTAGACTAAAAGAAAATGCAACTCCAGTTATTGCTCCAAGCAGAAAAATTCCTTTTTCCATTAGAGAAAAAGTTAAAGCAGAATTGGAACGGATGGAAAAACTTGACATTATTGAAAAAGTTGAAGAACCAAGCGAATGGACACACCCTATTGTAGTGGTACAAAAACCTTCTGGAGATGTCAGAATTTGCATGGACCCCAGGGAACTGAACAAATATGTTCAGAGAGAGCGCTATATTCTGCCAACGGCTGAAACAATATTTTCTGAACTGAAAGGTGCTACAGTTTTCTCTGTATTTGATGCATCATCAGCTTTCTGGCAAGTCCCATTAGACAAAGAAAGCACCAACCTGTGCACCATTGCGACTCCCTTTGGAAGATTCCGGTTCAAGCGACTTCCCTATGGATTGAACAGTGCATCGGAGGTATTCCAGCGATGCATAAACAATATCCTTTCAGGTCTCCAGGGAACTGCTTGCTATATGGATGACATCTTGATCTATGGAAACACAATGGAAGAGCACAACCGAAACCTTGAAACAATTCTTCGAAGGTTGGAAGAAAATAATGTCAAGCTCAATGCTAAGAAGCAGCAGATAGCTGTCGACAAAGTACATTTCTTAGGCCATATAATCAGTCGAGATGGAATAGCCATTCAAGCTTCAAGAGCAGAGGCAATACAAAAGTTGAAAAGACCTGAGAACAAGACTGAAGTCCAAAGATTCTTAGGTATGGTAACGTACCTTGGCAAATTCATTCCTAATCTGTCTGACAAGACTGCACCTCTAAGGAAATTGATAAGCAACAAGAGTGAATGGAAATTTGGAGGCGAAGAAAATGATTGTTTTGAAAAACTCAAGAATATGGTTTCGAATGCTCCAATATTGACATTTTTTGACCCAACCAAGCCAATCACCATTTCATCTGATGCAAGCCAATATGGTATTGGTACAGTGCTCATGCAAGGGGGACAAGCAATTGAGTATGCGTCCTTCAGCCTGAATGCAACTCAAAGAAAATACGCACAGATAGAGAAAGAACTTTTGGCTATAGTCTTTGGATGTGAACGCTTCCAGTACTATATTTGGGGAAATGATGTTATTGTGGAAACTGACCACAAACCTCTCCTGAGTATTGTTAAGAAACCTTTAGAAAAGCTTTCCCCAAGACTGCAAAGAATGGTCTTACGTCTCATGAGATTTCAGATATCTTTGAAGTTTACACCAGGGAAAAACATGTTTGTAGCTGACCATCTGTCTAGAGATCCATTAAAAGATGAGGTGGACACAAGCTATTTAGAAGGTCAAACTGAATCAATGCACATGTTGCTGGTTACCACAGATGAAAAAATAAAGAGACTACAAAAGGAAACTCATGGGGACCACACCTTGATACAACTAATTGAGTATGCGAAGAATGGATGGCCGAAATATAAAACTATGGTCTGTGATGAAGCAAAACCCTACTGGCAATTTCAAGATGAAATTCATGTGAGTGACGGAATTGTTTACAAAGGAAATTGCATCATGGTGCCATCGACTCTTCGAAAAGAAATCCTGCAGGTTGTTCATTCATCACACCAGGGCATAGCAGCTTCCAAAGAAAAAGCAAGATCAGCATTTTACTGGCCAGGCATGATAACACAAGTAGAAAATGAAGTGGAAAAGTGCAGAACATGTCAGGAATATTCAAGAAAGAATCCTGAGGAGTCAAGAATAGCTCATGAAATCCCTGAATTTCCATGGGAAAAAATTGCTGTAGATTTCATGGAGGTGAGTGGAACCAGTTCCATCTTGGTTGTCGATTACCACTCAAAGTTTGTTGAAATCCGGAAATTATCAAGCAAAAGAGAAACCGAAACCATCATGCAGTTGAAAACCATTTTCAGGACTCATGGAATTCCAAGAACTCTAGTTTCGGATAATGGACCCCCTTTTAACTCTACTGGATTCAAAAATTTTGCTCAGAAATATGAATTCAAACACCAAACCTCCAGTCCCAAATATCCAAGATCTAATGGACAAGTTGAGAGGACAATTCAAACCATCAAAGGACTGATAATTAAAGCTGTGAAGTCAGGAAGAGATCCCAATCTGGCTTTGATGGAGTTCAACAACACACCTAAGTATGACTTGCCATCTCCGACCCAAATGCTTATGGGAAGATCTGTGAGAACTCTTTCGACATACACCCGACAACAGTTGAAACCACTGTTTGACACAACAAAGAATTACCAAAAATTGAGAGACCATCAACAAAAGTATGCAGGAAGTCCAAAGAGAATTTTGAGACCTTTGGAAGTAGGAGACAACATCATGTTGCAGGAAAGGCATAGAAAATGGGTTCCGGCAACAGTGACCGCAAAGCATGAAACTCCACGCTCATATATGGTGAAAACACCAAGTGGGTCTGAATACCGCAGGAACAGGTCTCACCTTAGACCGAGAAAGTTCAGTGTAGAAGATTCTGCCCCAACAAGTCAAAGTCCAAGCATTCCTGGATCTCAAGCAGGGACAGCCATGGATGACAACATACAAGATCACGGAAGACCCACTTCCGAAAACAGAAGAGCATATGATCCAAGGGAGGACATTGCCAAGAAAGGTGAAGAATCATCTACTTCTCCTAGTGTGCGAACCCGCAGTGGTAGAACAGTGAGAAAACCTTTGCGTTATAGAGACTAGGAGAACTGCAATCCTTTTTTTATTTTTGTTTAAAGGAAACATGTTATGATTGATCCGGCAACACTGCCGACTCGACTTGTAAACACTCTTAGATATATAACCATGTTATAATAAATAGATGTTAATAAATAAATACTTAGTTCAGTTGCATTCTGCGTGATCAAATAGACACAAGAACAACATAAATAACAATCTCTTTGATGCATTTCCAGGAAAGCTCGGGCTGCCTCCATCCGTTGTTGCTTGTGTTTTCCAAGAGCAAACGCGGGACCCATCTTGCGCAGACTTTGCGAAAATTCAAAACATCTGACATGATTGTTCCAATCGAAGAGCGTCTAATTTCGATTCCAGGAGGCATTCGAATCATTATTTCGTCAATGGTGACGCGACGATCTGCTTCCACCACATTCCGAACAGCAGCAACGGCTGCATTGTCCGTAGCAGTAACGGGGCTGCCACTTCGCTCGTCATCATGCACGTTTTGCCGTCCTTCTAAGAACCATGAACGCCATCGGCGAACCATTTGGATGCTCATACATTCTTCACCATACACTGACACTGATTTGCAATGAATATTGACCGCAGTTTAATTTTTCGCCGTGAAAAAACGAATTACAGAACGGAGTTCGCAAGTGGACACGTTCACCAGTGGTAGCTCCATGGAAACTGAAGCGCTACGGACTTGCGCGTACGAGTAGCGTGATTTTGAAAGTCACCAGCTTCCAACGCATCCTAGTGACCATTTCTTCTATGCTAACTAATTTTTTACAACGTTTCGTTCGCAGAAAAAAAAAATAGGGAAACTTATTTATTGGATGGCCCTCGTAGTAGAATCTGGAAAAACTTATAGGCAAATTTTCAGGCTTCTATCTCGAATATCCTTAAAGTTATTAACAAATTATTTTTTAAAATTCCCTATTTCACTCTCAACCAGCGCCTCACTGCGGTAACTTCAAGAAGTAAAGTTGAGGAAGGATGGACCACGTGGGGCAACAGGGGATAGGTGGAGCGGGACGTTTCACAAAAGTATTTTAATTTCAATATTTGTATTTTGATACAATGTAAAATTTTCTCATTGCCTCTCTACTATTTTATTAGTTTAATTTGGTTTTACATTAAATAAATTGCTGTGTCATTCTGAAGTTTGTCTTTCCTAATTTTCTACGTTGCAATATATTGAGGGTATAAATAAGTTCGTAAGGTTTTGATAAAGATGGCGCTACTAGTTTATTATTTCATCTGGCAATATTATTATTTTGAAGCGTCATCATATGGCTTCCTTTTTTCAGTAATCGTCATTTCTCTGAAGTATAAACAACCTAGTTTCTGTTTGCTCCTAAAATGTCAACTTTTGTACCAAATAATGTTTTGTTTTCAGAGTGTTTTACTCCATTACTTCAATATGAAGAATTTAATTTATGGTAATATCATATCCAAATTTGGTATATGAAAACGTCCTTTTTTTTAAAATAACTCTGATCATATTGTTATGTCGTACCCAGACGTTGTTCGTGTACTTGGTCTACTCAGGATGCCACAAAGATACACATGTGAGTTCGAAGGGATGCAGCTAAAGTTAGCGCTTTATTATGACTCTAAACAGAAGGAGTACAATCAGTGGGACTTGCTTTCAACCTCCCCGTCAGAAGTATCCTTGGCGCTGTGGATGTCACTCTTGTGAAGCTTCCCGCTCCACATTATTCAAGTCCAGCCTGGACTTACATCAGCTTGTAGGCCGCTCCGATGTCAGGCTCTCCTGACACTGTCTTGCAGGATCATCCATACGCCCCGGATGTAACTCGCCGCCGTCTTCTACTTGCCGCAGATCTCGATGTCACCAGACTGACGTTCTCCCTCAGAATGGCATGTCCTCCGGGAGCACAAACCCGCCTTCAGGCCGACCGCTATATCGGCCTCTTCTCCCACAACCGCACCAGCTGGACTGCCCATTTGGCAATAAAAATAAATTATTATTCAACCACTAGACATCAATCTACAATATCCAAAAATAAAACTCTAATCATCAGCCTAATAAGCATTATAAGAGGCAAATGATCCCTTATTGAAGGAAGAGATATCTCTAATAGAAATCAGCGATGAAATAGCCCAGCTGACTAGCCACAAAGCCTGCTGTATCGACAATTTTCAAAGGAATCAATAGAGATGCTATTCATAGATTACTAGAATATATTTTGAAACATATGCGATAAGATTTCGAAAAACAATCGATCCATGATCTTCTAAAAAGTATGCTCCAGAAATTCCATAAAATTACCAGAAACTCCCTAAATCAATCTATCCACACCCAAACTCGACATTATGTTGAAGGATGCGGAAGACACAACTTAACACAATTATGCATATAATTCGAAACTATTATAGACGCGTATGATTCTTTTAAAATTTAAACAATTTCTATACTGCCCTTACTGCATTGGAAAAATTATTAATTAAAAATAATTATCCAGGCCCTCCCATTAATTTTTCCATTGCAGTAAGGGCAGTAGAAATTGTTTAAATTTTGAAAGAATCATACGCGTCTATAATAGTTTCGAATTTTCATAATAGATGGCGCGCTAATGCATCATAATACAATTAGCTATATATAGCTGGCGGCCTAAATAATTTTAAATGGGAATGAATAAATGTTTACTCGAGGGGAGTCAAAGTTAACAACAAAAAGGAACTCACCTGTATGTGAGAGTTGTGGCAGGGAGGATAGAGGACGAGTTCTCAGTCAACTGAGGCCCAATTCTGAGAGCCAACTGACTTCTGTAACACGCAGCTTGAGGCTACTTAATTCAGGTTGACTCTACTCAGGCGCAGAACCCCATTGTCATCTTCAAGGAGATGGCATGCTACAGGAAATGTGTGTGAGGAAATACACCAAGCCTAGTGTGAGAGCTGGAGAGAGTGGTCAAAGAATAATTTAAAGAAAGGTCTATATACTGTTTGGCCTTCCTACTGACTACCTAACCCATATGGTCTGCTACACCCCGACGCTAAGAGTCCTACATTGATGACGAGATTATTTCAGGACTTGTCAGGCTTGATAGCCTGGAGATGACCAGGCCGTATAAGAGCCTGGACTTCTCTCACCACAATGACTTCCATCAACGACCTCAATGAGTCTATTAACCAAGGCGAAAACTCAGAACTACACCAAGTAAATTACGGGATATCAGGCAATTGTCTTTTACCCTTTCAGTTTTAAAAATGATTATAAATGAACACAATATATATTTTTTAATATATTAGATCTTTAACATTAACCTTTTTTATGAAATATATATTTCAGCGCATGTTGCAGAGTTCATAGGGGCGCAGTATGTTTGTCCCAGTAGAAGGCGCAAGAATTTGAAAATAGATCAGTTTTGCCACCTAACATGATCAGCGGCTTTGATGGGAACCTTGGGAAGAGCATGAGGGCCATAGCTAAGGAAATGAATGTTGGCTCTATGAGAATTGACAGAACTATCCATGAAGATCTTGATCTCAAGTACAGTGCCTTTCCTAAAAAGACCAGCTGCTGACTGATAATATGAAGGATAACGGAAAAGGAAAGGCTGCTGCACTCCTCGAAGCGTGAAATATGAATCTTGTGGAATGCTGAGGTTCTTCTCTGGGGAAAAGAACTTTGATGTGAAGCAAAGGGTAAATTCAGGAATGATAGATCTGTAATCTAGAAAGATCTGTAAAGACGCTTCAGAGTTACTTGCCGTAATGCACACAAAATTTCCTGCCTCCCTAATGGTCATTGGCGTTATCAGCAGTGAATGTGATGTCATGCCTCCCCATTTATTTGAGATGGGCTTTTGGATGAACGCTGACACCTATATAAATGTCCTGGAGACCGGGATGGTGGGCGCAAAAAGGAAGTATGACTTCCAACAGAACTCAGCTCCAGCCCACAAGGCAAAAAAATACATAATCGTGGCTGACACTTGACGTCCCCAGTCACTGGAGTCCTGATATTTGGTCCCCCAACTCTCCAGACTGCAACCCCCTTGACTACTATTTATGGGATGTTGTTTAGAGAGATCTCAACAAAGCTCCCCACAACATCGTACAGTTTGTCATGAAAGCGGTTCACACAGTGATGACCCAAATGCACAAGGTCATCGTCGCCAAGACCTGTGCTTCATTCCGCCCTCATATCGAGACTGTTGTAGCTAATAATTTAAGCTGCATTGAATAAATCAAAGCTATATTATTTTATCTACTACTGTGCCAAATTTCATTTCAATTTTTTTTCTACTGTTGAGTCATTTTTTATGTCCTATTTGAGGACATCTCAATCTTATACTTCGTCTCTTAGCTCAGCAACAACATTGTTCAGTTATATACCAACTTAGGCTTAAACTCGGATACACGTATAGTAGGATATAGCGAACACAAAAGATCCATGTTTAATACATAGTGTGCATTTTTGTTTTCAGGAAAAAAAAAGTATCACAAACACTTATTCAAAATAATAAATCAAGAGTTTTATTGTTATCTCAGTGGACCTTGCAAATTTCATTTTATGGGTAATTCTACATGGATAAAAAAAATTTTGTTTAAGGATTTCGAGCAAGAATGAATTTTTTACCTATTAAAAAAATAGATATGCCTTTCTCAGCATATAAAACACGCCATAATTGGCAAACATACCAAATAAAAACATAATGGCACATGACCCTTTGTTCTACCTTAGTAGTTCTTACAAACTTTCGTTTGTAGGCAGTACTAAATGAACATAAAATCTATTTTCTTTATCAGACCCTAAGACTCCATACAAAGGGAAAAATATGAATTTTTCTTACCTATTAAAAAAAATAAGCTAAAAATATGCCTCTTTGACATATTAAATATACCCTAAATTAATAGAGAAGATGTTAACATACCGTTTCTCCCGGATCGATCTCTTTCATACGCCTTCCGCTCAAAAACTGCCCGTTATTTTTCAAACAGCCCCCAAGGTAAATCGTCATCTTCCTACAGAGTAAAAAAAATTAATATTCTTAGAATATTATTAAATAATAAAATATTATTATTATTTTTAAAAGAGAAAATTTTGAAATAATAAATATAAATGCTTATTCTTTGAGAAATTTATAATAATTTCTTCTTCAAGAATTTTAAATAACTAGACACACCCATTTTATCTAGATATGTGAGTGATCGATTTTATTCATTTTAGAATAAAATAAATAATAAAGGTAAATTATATCATTTCTCTTATTAAAAGGTAATCTGGATTAGTAATAAAATATACTAAAATCTGACATGTTTGCCCCTTTGAGAAATTTAGACAGTAATCTCTTCTTTAAAAAATAAAAAATAAAAATAAGGAAATACATCCAATCTATCTGGATATACCAGTAATTGGCTTTATTCACTTTAGAATAAAGAAAAAAATATTTAGAAAATTCTCGGAATGGTAATAAAATCCTTTTGGACGTTTCATCTTGCATAAAAGAAAAAAATGATCGGTATTATTTCATATATTCACATATGTACATATAGAAAACAAATACGAGAATCATGGGACGAGTGTCTTTTGTAGGAAGCTTTATTTTAAATCGCTCAAGCTTTCGGGCTGACCGGCCCTTCTACAGGAGACAAGTGAACAATGGCACATCAGGTACTATATAATAATCGGACTATTTACATATTCAAAAATTAAAATTTTAAAAACTTTTTATAGGGATTTTGCATAACTAAGCAAAGTCGGGAGGAATAATTAACATAATAGTAAATTATGGACAGTAGAAATTGACATGTATGATAATAGATACTGGATATAGTTGAGCCTGTAATATCTTATACTGTCTATGCGAGAGGAGGGGGGGAATCTACACAGATGGAGGAAACAGGGCTATGGGAACAGAGATTGGTAGGATTCAGGAAGGTCGATATGTCTATTGATGGCGTGGAAGCCCTGGGAAACGAGAGCTTCCAAGGTGAGGCGCTGCTGCTTGTTGTGTATGCGGCTATAGTGCACAGATGGATTGGCCAGGTCGAAAGAGTGGTTGGTGGTTCGGATATGCTGGTATATGGCTGATTTCTCATCTTGTCTGGAGATGTTTTTTCTGTGTTCCTCGAGTCTTGTCCCTACGCTCCTGCCCGTCTCACCAACGTAGACAACATCGCAGTCAGCGCAGGGAATGGAGTAGACACAGCCAGACAAGAGAGATGGGTTAAATGGGCTATTGCTTTTAGTACCCGGGTTCCTAATGAGGGAACTGATGTTAGGGGAGTTGGAGTACAGGGTCCTGACTCCAAACTTGCCTAGGGCTCGGGCTATGGAGGAGCTAGTGGGGGAATATGGGAGGACACATATGGATTTATACACGGGGTTGGGAGCAGTGTGGTTGGGGTTGTGGAAATGGCGTAATATAAAAGACTTCGGGTATTGGAATTTTATGAGATTAGCTATGACTCTATTGGTTTCCATGGTTTTGAAATCAGAGGTGGAACAGTGGGTGTGAACTCGTTTAGACAGGGTTTTGACTGTGTTGATTTTGTGACTAAGGGGACAGAAGGAGTTGAAGTGAATATAATTTGGTCTGAACGAGTTCTTGTAATGTACTGTGGAGTGGTATCTGGTTGGGGTCCGGATGATTAGGAAATCTAAGAAAGGGAGGGCGTTGTAGGTTTCGGTTTCATGGGTGAAGGAAAGGTCCGGAGGGTAACTAATGAGTTTAGAGAGGATATTTTCAACCTGGCTTTTTGTGCATATGCAGAACACATCATCTATGTATCTACGCCAAAGGCGGATATCGGATGGAAAATCTGATGTGATCTGCATATCTATAGACCGCATAACAATCTCAGCAGCAGCTGAGGAAAGAGGGTTCCCCATTGGGGACCCTTTTATCTGTAGAAAAAAACTGGGAGTTGAAGGAGCAGATTGAGGATTGTAAACAGAGATGGGTGAGTTCTATAATTTTGGATGAGGTATGGCTATCAACATGGGAATTAACTAGGAAGGATCTGAGGGAGTCTATAATTAAACCATGGGGCAGGCTAGGGTATAAGGAAACTACATCAAAAGAAACCATGACAAGGCTCGGACAAGGAGGGGTACCATGCACATCATTAATGAAAGTACTGGTGGAGGAGATGGAAGTAAGGGAAGGAGTACCTTTTAGGAGGGACGAGAGGAACGACGAAATGAACTTGGCAACTGGAGCCATGGGGGATAGGAAGTGGGCCACGATTGGTCTTAACGGAATTCCGGGCTTGTGGAGTTTGGGTAGGCCATATATATAGGATTCAGTGTTGGTATCGGGGAGAAAGGACTTGTGCTCTTCTGGTGTAATGGTCTGGTTTCTTTTCAGACGGTTAAGTTCTTTTCGGACGGAGGAGTATATGGTGGACCTGTTTTGGGTAGAGATGGGTTTGAAAGTGGAGATGTCGGCGAGAACAACCTGTAATTTTTCTTTATAATCTGCAGTATTCATGATAACCGTTTGTGAACCTTTATCTGATTGCATAATGGCTAAATGGTTTTTCTGCCGCAATTTTCGGATGATATCGAACTCAAGAGGGGAGGCACGGGGTTGGGTGGATGGGAGGCTCAGTATGTTTGAGACTGTGTGGCGTATTTTATATTTTTCTGAATTATTGAGGCTGCGGATGCCAGCTTCAACCGCACTGATGATTTTCAGGGGATCTGGCCTAGAGACAGGTCTAAACTTGAGGCCTTTGCTTAGGAGGGTAGTTTCCTGGGGAGATAGAACCGTTGAGGAGAGGTTAACGAGATTGGAGGCATGGTCGGTGTCATGGAGTTGTAGCCGAAATTTAACTGACCAGTAGCGGAGTTTTTTATCGTGCCGGATTCTTATATTTTTCTGAAGATGCCCCCCCCCCCCCCTCCTCTCTCATAGACAGTATAAGATATTACAGGCTCAACTATATCCAGTATCTATTATCATACATGTCAATTTCTACTGTCCATAATTTACTATTATGTTAATTATTCCTCCCGACTTTGCTTAGTTATGCAAAATCCCTATAAAAAGTTTTTAAAATTTTAATTTTTGAATATGTAAATAGTCCGATTATTATATAGTACCTGATGTGCCATTGTTCACTTGTCTCCTGTAGAAGGGCCGGTCAGCCCGAAAGCTTGAGCGATTTAAAATAAAGCTTCCTACAAAAGACACTCGTCCCATGATTCTCGTATTTGTTTTCTAACTGTATTGAATGGGATTCCAGTACTTATAGTTCTATACAAAGTTATGAACCCGCCTACCTTTAACATCGATCACTACTTGATTGTCTTCCGCCGCAAGTCTCTGAAGCTCGCCACATGGAGAGGCCACCTCGACTTCAACAAACGTTGCGTGGCCTTAGATTTCATTCCCCCGTCCTTGAGAGTAAAAGACCCAGTTGGCAACTCGCATTCACAGAGAGCTATATTCGATCTACAGAAACGCCTCCTCCACGCCAGAATACTGGGATGCCACTCCAACATACGCTATCTGTCAAAAATCATCAAACAGCTCGCATGCATCATCTCCCAGGCAATCCCCCCTAACCAGCTGACCCTCATCATATCCAATATTACCGCAGAAGTAAAGCATCTTCAGAAAAATATAAGAATCCGGCACGATAAAAAACTCCGCTACTGGTCAGTTAAATTTCGGCTACAACTCCATGACACCGACCATGCCTCCAATCTCGTTAACCTCTCCTCAACGGTTCTATCTCCCCAGGAAACTACCCTCCTAAGCAAAGGCCTCAAGTTTAGACCTGTCTCTAGGCCAGATCCCCTGAAAATCATCAGTGCGGTTGAAGCTGGCATCCGCAGCCTCAATAATTCAGAAAAATATAAAATACGCCACACAGTCTCAAACATACTGAGCCTCCCATCCACCCAACCCCGTGCCTCCCCTCTTGAGTTCGATATCATCCGAAAATTGCGGCAGAAAAACCATTTAGCCATTATGCAATCAGATAAAGGTTCACAAATGGTTATCATGAATACTGCAGATTATAAAGAAAAATTACAGGTTGTTCTCGCCGACATCTCCACTTTCAAACCCATCTCTACCCAAAACAGGTCCACCATATACTCCTCCGTCCGAAAAGAACTTAACCGTCTGAAAAGAAACCAGACCATTACACCAGAAGAGCACAAGTCCTTTCTCCCCGATACCAACACTGAATCCTATATATATGGCCTACACAAACTCCACAAGCCCGGAATTCCGTTAAGACCAATCGTGGCCCACTTCCTATCCCCCATGGCTCCAGTTGCCAAGTTCATTTCGTCGTTCCTCTCGTCCCTCCTAAAAGGTACTCCTTCCCTTACTTCCATCTCCTCCACCAGTACTTTCATTAATGATGTGCATGGTACCCCTCCTTGTCCGAGCCTTGTCATGGTTTCTTTTGATGTAGTTTCCTTATACCCTAGCCTGCCCCATGGTTTAATTATAGACTCCCTCAGATCCTTCCTAGTTAATTCCCATGTTGATAGCCATACCTCATCCAAAATTATAGAACTCACCCATCTCTGTTTACAATCCTCAATCTGCTCCTTCAACTCCCAGTTTTTTCTACAGATAAAAGGGTCCCCAATGGGGAACCCTCTTTCCTCAGCTGCTGCTGAGATTGTTATGCGGTCTATAGATATGCAGATCACATCAGATTTTCCATCCGATATCCGCCTTTGGCGTAGATACATAGATGATGTGTTCTGCATATGCACAAAAAGCCAGGTTGAAAATATCCTCTCTAAACTCATTAGTTACCATCCGGACCTTTCCTTCACCCATGAAACCGAAACCTACAACGCCCTCCCTTTCTTAGATTTCCTAATCATCCGGACCCCAACCAGATACCACTCCACAGTACATTACAAGAACTCGTTCAGACCAAATTATATTCACTTCAACTCCTTCTGTCCCCTTAGTCACAAAATCAACACAGTCAAAACCCTGTCTAAACGAGTTCACACCCACTGTTCCACCTCTGATTTCAAAACCATGGAAACCAATAGAGTCATAGCTAATCTCATAAAATTCCAATACCCGAAGTCTTTTATATTACGCCATTTCCACAACCCCAACCACACTGCTCCCAACCCCGTGTATAAATCCATATGTGTCCTCCCATATTCCCCCACTAGCTCCTCCATAGCCCGAGCCCTAGGCAAGTTTGGAGTCAGGACCCTGTACTCCAACTCCCCTAACATCAGTTCCCTCATTAGGAACCCGGGTACTAAAAGCAATAGCCCATTTAACCCATCTCTCTTGTCTGGCTGTGTCTACTCCATTCCCTGCGCTGACTGCGATGTTGTCTACGTTGGTGAGACGGGCAGGAGCGTAGGGACAAGACTCGAGGAACACAGAAAAAACATCTCCAGACAAGATGAGAAATCAGCCATATACCAGCATATCCGAACCACCAACCACTCTTTCGACCTGGCCAATCCATCTGTGCACTATAGCCGCATACACAACAAGCAGCAGCGCCTCACCTTGGAAGCTCTCGTTTCCCAGGGCTTCCACGCCATCAATAGACATATCGACCTTCCTGAATCCTACCAATCTCTGTTCCCATAGCCCTGTTTCCTCCATCTGTGTAGATTCCCCCCCTCCTCTCTCATAGACAGTATAAGATATTACAGGCTCAACTATATCCAGTATCTATTATCATACATGTCAATTTCTACTGTCCATAATTTACTATTATGTTAATTATTCCTCCCGACTTTGCTTAGTTATGCAAAATCCCTATAAAAAGTTTTTAAAATTTTAATTTTTGAATATGTAAATAGTCCGATTATTATATAGTACCTGATGTGCCATTGTTCACTTGTCTCCTGTAGAAGGGCCGGTCAGCCCGAAAGCTTGAGCGATTTAAAATAAAGCTTCCTACAAAAGACACTCGTCCCATGATTCTCGTATTTGTTTTCTAACTGTATTGAATGGGATTCCAGTACTTATAGTACATATGTACATAGTTTGTATATCCTCCGTTGGACCTCTCTGCAATGGGCTTCTGGATCCTTGGGCAGGACCCGTGTCATCCCCGGCTGGGTGTCTTCCCCGGCTACTGGTCTTTAAAGGCATATGTGTCATCTCCACCTTTCTGGACTTTAAAGGCATAGGTGTCATCCCCAGCTTTCTGGACTTTAAAGGCATAGGTGTCATCTCCAGCTTTCTGGACTTAAGAGTATCGTTGAGGTCCTCGTTGGGGAATTCTCCATCTTTCTACAGCGGGTCTTGGAGTACACGCCCAGGGTTGCTTCTAGTCCTTCATTTTCCAATCCGCCTCGTTGTTGTCCTTCTGTGGAGGGTTGGCCGGTATCTCGGTCACGGTACCACCAGCGTCACCTCCGGTTTGGGCGTCCTCCCCTGCTTTGACCTTTAGAGCACCGTCGGCCACCATTGTGGGATCTCCATCTGGACACCAAACATTTTCGGCAAGACACTGTGTATATATATGATGTAAATGTTTACATCATTGTTGGGTCTATTTTGTGAAAAATCTGGCCCAACACTACTTGCGATAAATATCAGTTGAAAATATTCCATTGTAGTTGTTCATAATTTACCTGATGCACTCTTTAAAAGCAGTTTTATATAAATATTTTAGTATAAAAATTTCTGCATTTTTCGGGTTTCTCACACGAGAGATAACAATTCAATCATTCTGTGAACTATTTTTTATTAGTCATATTTGAATAATAGAGCCACGACCCTTTCTATTAAACTATTTTAAATAAGAACATTATCACTTTCAATAAGAAAGGGTTTAGAATTGAAACCATTTCTAAATCTTTCTAATGTTTTACCTTGAGATAAATAATATATTATAGAGCACTAATCCATTGAGTGTATATATACACGGGAGGGAAATTTCAAGAATAATTAAATCTAAAAATGAGTATATATAATAAAAATCTAACTCTTCTCACGCCCCTTAAATTTTCCCATTATAATATAAGAAGATCTATTTTCAGAGCCCTATAATACTTTAAGAGATTCCTATTCAAGATTCGTCTTGGAATGGCCACTACTACCATCTTACTTGTCATGGTCACGTTCTTGCAGATCTTGCGCTCTGGCATAGAGATCTGGATCCAGCAAGTCTTCACTGCGGGAAGAACCACAAACTGTAGACCACCTCCTCTTCCTCTGTCCAGATTTTATGTTACACAGGCTACAAACACTACTTGGATTACAAGACTTCAGTCCTGCCCCTACTTCTTGATTTGCTGCAGGCTTGGAACTACCTGGTTCACCGCAGGAATCTTATCTCCCCATGACGAGAAATATCTTCTAGACTGTGGCTGTACAGCCCAGATAGTATTTACTCTCCAGGAGCCCACACACACATACAGGTTACCTCTATTTTTTCTCTCTATGATATAATTAAAATAATAGTTTCATATTATATAATTTATGAATTACAAAGTAATTCTTAATTTCGTTGTTCTTTTATTCAAATAAAGAAGGAAAGCAGTTTTATGCTTTGCAGAGATTTCTTTTCATTAAATATTTTCTCGATATGACCACAGTTTTTATGTTTATTTTTATTGAAGTTATTCTGCATTGTATTTCAAAGCAAGT
Source organism: Cordylochernes scorpioides (assembly GCA_030710605.1). Taxonomy (NCBI): domain Eukaryota; kingdom Metazoa; phylum Arthropoda; class Arachnida; order Pseudoscorpiones; family Chernetidae; genus Cordylochernes; species Cordylochernes scorpioides. The sequence goes on along the minus strand of CP092865.1, from coordinate 115,306,031 downwards.
TTTGCCCTATTTTAAAATTTAATTCATGTCGAAGTAGATATTAAATAAGTCTTACAATAAAAAAATAATATTCATTAGTTTTTTTTTTTTTTTTAATCCAAGCATGCCAATTTCATTTAATAAGTGATGTGAATTTTTTATATATCCCTTGAGCACATGGTTATTGTTTACAAATTTTGTTTACATTTTTCTGTATACGTATAGAGGTAAATTGTAGTATTTTTTTTACCAGTTTAATATAGATATTTTATACGCATATAAGAAGTACAATCAATATAATCTACAGCTTTTTAAATTTCAATATTTTTGTTACAGCTCAAACTTAAATATATGGATTAAGTAAAAGGCATCTCTCTCTCCTGTTGGTGAACTAAAATTTACTAATGGGTTGCGCCATCTGTTGGAAGAAATATCAATTAATCGTTGATTTTTAATTATTCCTGGCCAATTATTTGACCAATTACCCATTCTCTGTTAATCATGAAAAGATAACCACATACGCGTTTGGGGTAGTTGGCTTTCATCATTGTGGTGCAAGCTGTACCTCAATGACCAAAAATTGGTCTTTCAGGCATCCTAAAAATCATGAAATGGGTATTTAATAATGAAATGGCATAAGAACGCCAAACTAAGTAAATTCATTTTCTCTGAGCTTATTGATAATTTATTCCTATTACACCATTGAATCACATAGCATAGAATATATTCATTTAATCTTTTGAGATCCTCAACAGACTTCCAATAAATGATAGAAACGTAGTCTTCATAGCAAATTATTTCTGCATTTGGAGGTTTGAAACTTCAGCAAGTCGTTTAACAAAATATTCCATAATATTGGGGATAAAGGGCCGCCTAGAGGGCATCCTTTTGTCAGTTTTGTTGAAACATTAATATCTTCATATGAAAAATTTACCCTTCTTTCACTGCTTAAATAAGATTGTATAATTCTTATTAATTTGTGGGAATGTTATCTAAATCGAGTCTTCTAATAATTGCTGGCCACCATGCGTTGTCGAATGCGCCTGTTATATCCACTGTAATCAAAGAAGTCAGTTCTCCTTGTCTGTGTTTCAGTATGGTTTCCAGTATATCTTCCATTGCACTGTTCGTTGATTTATGTTTAGTAAATCCGTGTTGCCTTGAACTCATTAGATTGTTCTCTTCATAATATTTATTGATTTTGTTTTTAATTATGTTTTCAAATAGTTTAGAAATGTTTGACGTCAATGTGTGATATTGGTCTGTAGCTTTTGTTTGTTTCGTAGTTTATTTTATTAGGTTTTGGAATGATCTTTACAGTAGTCTTTCCATATATCCGGATAATAACCTAATTCATTTGTTGAATATTTGTTGTAAAATCGGGATTAAAAGTGTACCTGCATATTTGATCATATTATTACTGATAAAATCTGGACCTGGTGCTTTCTTGATATTTATTTTTGAAATAATATTTTCAACATCTTTTATATTTCTATAAAAATGTTATTTTGGTTTTATATTCAGGTTTATAGTTTTTTATAATAATATGTTCCTCTTCTTCTTCTTCTTTCTTATCTCCACTCAATCATATTAAGGTATCAAGTTGTGACCCTTGATGGCGTCTGTTTGACAACCATCATGACTGGGTGAAGTAGAATGTGTCTTCCTTTGCCATTAAGACAGGGAGCACTACTCAGTGGCAGGACGACTTAGCTCCAAAAGAAATGGCCGCCTCTGACATGAAGAACAGACGCCATGTGCAGCCACTCCTAACATGGAGTACAGACTCATCCTGTATCCCTGGATTAGGAGTCCTTACAGTGTACTATCAGCCGGGCCAGCTGAGCCCAGGTTTTTTAGCGAGCTTGTTACTGCTCCCCCTCCTCCTTTTTCATCCGGGATTGGGACCGGCAAAGACAAGTTTGTTCCTCTTTATCTGAATGTACATCATCATCTGGAAATAAATCATTCAAAAGACTTCATTTTTTCTTTCTTTAAAGTATCCGGTATATTATCGATCATTGGAAGCCCTATATTGTTGTTGGATGATCTCAGAGATTTAAACATTTTATAGGCATTTCCAAATGGGTTGTTTGATTTATTTTCTTCAATGAATATTCTTAAACTTTTCCTCTTAGCTCTTTAATAGCTTTAATCTTCTTCTTCTTTCTTATCTCAAGGCCATGATAATCATGATGGGTAGTTAGCGACTGCTTTTACTGTAAGCGCACCACATGTCTACACATGTAAAAAGCAGTTTGACTTTGCACTTACAAATGTGCCAGAGCCCCGTTTGGTGACTTGCACACTCGCTGGTGGGGTTGGACTTTTGCAAGAATCAGGGCCATTGGAGCAATTTTTTTTTTTTATCAGAAAAAAAAGTGTCCAATGCGGGATTCACACCCAGGTGGAAGTGGTCGAAAACCAAACGGTTTAACCAGCCTTCCACCAACCCCCCTTGTTAATAGTTTAGTTAGATATGATAAGGCACAATTTGGATTATATATTATAAACACAATGTAATAAGACTAAATCCAAATAAATAAATAGTGTGTGACATTTCAGTAACAGCGTTATTATCATCTTCAGACAAAAGTACTGAATGGTAGTTTCAGAATCAGTACTTTTGTCTGAAGATGGTAACAATGCAGAAACATCACACACTATTTATTTGTTTGGATTTGGTCTTATTACCTTGTATCGATAGCATTAATATTTTAAATACTTAACACCTGTGGAAAAGTTCTAAAACTCAAAATCTTGCCTATGATAATAAATTTAAAAAAAAATGTTTGCAGAAAAGTTGATTAAGTATTCAAGATATAAATTTGTGTGGAAAAAAAAATTTTGCCGGGAGGATATTGATCTAAAGAGACAAAGGTCGCCTCTCCCGTCAAAATAGACGTCAAAACTAGATGCCATCTATTGACCGTCGCCGCAAACTAGGGGCCTCGGTCGGTGACAAAGCCACAACACCAGCTTTGGGAAACTGAAAATAGCCCACCTGGTCCACCGACCATGGTCTCTAGGTGGACGCTTTTCAGTTTGGTGTATTTTTTGGTTTTCCTTATATAGTGATACTGATGCTAGACTCTTGGAATGGGTATTTTAGATGAACTATGGACATAAGCTTTGAGGACAGTAGAATTACTTACAATTATAAATATATAATATGCTTCGAGCAATCGCTCTTTCACAAACATCAAATTGAATCTTTTATTAGAATATTTATATTATGATGCATAAGCCCACCATCTGTTATGAAAATCGAAACTATTATAGATGTGTATGATTCTTTGAAAAATTAAATAATTTCAATTTCCTGCATGATCTACAACTGATGGAAATTGTGTTATCTCATTTGTTGCCAGAGCTATAGACTTTTTAAATACAAGGTAATAAGACCAAATGCAAATAAATAAATAGTGTGTGATGTTTCGGTAACAGCGTTGTTACCCTCTTCAGACAAAAGTACTGAATGAAGTACATTTACTATTTATTTATTTGGATTTGGTCTTATTACCTTGTGTAGTACTTTTGTCTGAAGATGGTAACAACGCTGTTACCGAAACATCACACACTATTTATTTATTTAGATTTGGTCTTATTACCTTGTGTTTATAATCTATAATCCAAATTGTGCCTTATCATTATAGACTTTTTAATTTTCTAAAAAAGAATACCGACGATAAAAAGAACATGTGAAATCAGAGTGAACCAACAGCTTTAATTCCTAAGTAGAAAGAACTTATCTCAACTACATAAACTGTCCTTTATCTTATCGGCAGTACTTATCCAGGAAGAATAGGTTGAGATATCTTGACACCAAGGTTACCTGCTACAGATGGCGACTCGCTGGGGCATCATCAGCGCTGGCAAAATTTGCAATGATTTTGTCTCCAGCATCTCTTCACTGCCAGCCTCCGAACATCAAGTGAGCAAATACTACTCTTTATCCCTATATATATAAGTCAGTGTATATATGTATGTATTAGACGAAAAACATGGTGAAGGAAGACGAGTTTCTTTTATTGATGCATAGGTGCAAGCTTTCGGGTAAAAACCCTTCAACAGGCGAGCAAAGTCTTGGAATGGATATTTTAAATGAACTATGGACATAAGATTTGAGGACAGCTGAATTACATACAATTATAAATATTTAATATGCTTCGATAAAATTCAGTTTTTCATCTAATTTCAATTCAGGAAGAATTCTTTATCTATATATGTATGTATGTTTGTCGGCTATACACGTCCATAATACGTAACTAATCTGACTGAAATTTTAACAGTATATAGAGTTGAATCTGGAAAAAACATATAGGCAAATTTTCAGGCTTCTATCTCTAATATCCTTTGAATTATTAACAAATTATTTTAAAAATTCCCTATTTCACTCGCAACCAGCGCTTCACTGTAGCAACTTCAAGAAGTAAACGACCATGTGGGGCCCTCCCACGGCACGACTGGGATTGGTGGAGTGGGACGTTTTACCAAGAGTGACCTTGAGTGACATAATGACGGCATGGAGGCAAGAAATCACTTGCTATCATCCTTTTAAGTATATATCACAAATTTAAAATATATTCATATAAAAATCAAAATAAAATAATTTTCAAATATCTTTGTGAAAATTTACATTTTTATATTTTTAAAACACACACAGTTTGGAGCGGGGCGTTTCACAAGAGTGATATGCACGGCGCAATTTATAATTGTAACGAATAGTATTTGAATAAAAACATTTTAAAAATATATATGCACTCGGGTAAAACCCGGGTGTTTCCTGAGTCATTCGGCTAGTACTGGATAAAGCACAATTTGGATTATAGATAATAGATACAAGAAAATAAGATCTAATCCAAATAATTTAATAGTGTGTGACATTTCGGTAACAGCCTTGTTACCATCATCAGAAAAAAAGATTAAATGATTCTTTTCTCACACACACAAAAGCCTTTATTAAGACACACTGGTCTTATAGAGGATTCTCCCCGAGATTACAAGAGAGATAGGCCTGTGAAAGTGGGTAATATACAGAAGAAGAAAAGGAAAGATTATGTAAGTATGATATATACATACACATACATATATACAACATAGCAACAAAAACCCCCATTAAGACCCAAAGTCTTACAAAAGACTCGACTGCAGGATCCAAGAAGCAAAGAGATAAAGAAGTGAACAAAAAAAATTATAAAAAAATATATATACATATATACACATTCACTCAATTCAAGGTAACAGTAACGATGCCTTTTTATTCACTGCCTTGTAAAACCCACATAGATCCAGTGAAAAACTTTCTATCTGTTATGTAGTTTGTTAAGATATCCTCAACTGTGTCCGGGAATCTATTATCCTGTTTCAAAATAAATGTTTTTCTTTCATCTGAAATACTTATGATTCTTTTCTCATTTATTCTTTTGTCTGATGATGGTGACAATGCTGTTACCGAAACGTCACACACTATTTATTTATTTGGATTAGGTCTTATTACCTTGTATCTCCTCTTTATTACAGTCACTCTGATTTGAAAATGGTTGCATGGTTTTCCCACTATGTACTAAGTTAATACAAACCAATAACGTGCCATCTATACACATAAAATGAAAGGATCTAAGCACTAATGTTTCTTTTATACACAATACAAACTTCTGCTATCCTTACTGCGATGAAAAAATATATTGGGAGGGCTTGGTTCATCAGTGGTGAACCTCCTAGCAGTTTCACCAATTTAATCTACCAGACCGCTTCTCAGAGCTCTAATACTGTATTGGATCATTCTGCTTATATACGCAGCACTGAAAGGTGGAATCTCAGAAATGGTATTCAAGAAAACTACGGACATAAGCTTATAGGACAGTAGAATTACATATAAATATTTGCATCAAGCAATGCTCTTCCATACTGTATCAACCTACAACCCCAAAACACATCATTGACTGTATTGACTGATCCATTGATGAGCTCTACACATCCCCAGCAGACACCATCAACAAGCTCTACAAGCTTGATCAACTTAGTCGAACTGCTTTTCACATGTGTAGACATGTGGTGCACTTACAGTAAAAGCAGTCACCTACTGTACATACTGTATCGCCTACACATCTTCTTCTTTCTTATCTTCTTTCAATCATATCAGAGTATCAAGCATGTAAAACTTGTTGATGGTGTCTGCTGGGGATGAGTCTCTTCTTCTTTCTTATCTTCTTTCAATCATATCAGCGTATCAAGCTTGTAGAGCTTGTTGATGGTGTCAGTTGGGGATGAGTAGAGCTCATCGATGGATGAGTCAATACAGTCATTTAAGGATAAGCAAAAAGAAAAAAGCTTGATACCCTAATATGATTGAGTAGAGATAAGTGAGAAGAAGACAGTAACTCTAGGAATATTTGAAGACTTTAAAGGAAAACTCTTTGGCATGATAAGAGGCACAGTTTGGATTATTATCTATATATATAAAAATGAATGTTTGTATGTTTGTCTGTTGGTTGGTTGGTTGGTTGGTTTGTATGTCCGGTATACAAATTCGCAGTAGTTCACTAATTCAAACCAAAATTTCCATACATAGGTAAAAAATAACGAGGATGACGATAGGCTATTTTAAAAAATATATAAATCAATTATTAAAACTATATATTCAAATTATTCTAAATAGCTCATCTAGAACGCGGTGGAACTGATGGCGGGGCGCGCTCATTGGCCGCCTGCGACACGTGGCTTCCCTGTGCGCGCGCATGCGCCGGGAAGCCACTCGCACGCCGGCGGTCGACGGGAGCAGTCGCTTGCTCGCCGGGAGTCAACGGGTGCGCGCATGCGCCGGGAAGCCACTCGCACGCCGGCGGCCGACGGGAGCAGTCGCTTGCTCGCCGGGAGTCAACGGGCGCCGACAACCCTAGGAAGCAAGGTGTATTCGCACTCGGGTAAAACCCGGGCGTTGCCCGGGCCATTCGTCTAGTAGATTATAAACACAAGATAATAAGACCAAATCTCAGATAAATAGTGTGTGGCATTTCCATAACAGCGTTGTTACCATTTTCAGACAAAAGTGCAGAATGATTGCTGAATACTGAAATTCAGCACTTTTGTCTGAAGATGGTAACAACGCTGTTATCAAGAGGTCACGCACTATTTATTTATTTGGATTTGGTCTTATTACCTTGAACTTATTGGCACATTACAAGGGTGAGATGACCAACTGTTTAAACAACATTACTGTCATTAGTTTTAGAGTAATTCACAGGGGGTCAGTGGAAGGATGATCTAAACCGTTGATTTTCAACCGCTATGACCCGGGATCAAATCTCGCATTGGGCACTTTTTTCTAATTAAAAAATTTTCCAATGGCCTTAGATTCTTGCAAAAGTCCAAACACATCATCGAGTGCAAGTAACTAAACAGGGCTCTGGCACATTTGTAAGTGCAAAAGTTGAACGGCTTTTCACATGTGTAGACATGTGGTGCACTTACAGTAAAAGCAGTCACCAACTTCTACCCACCAAGATTATCATGGTCTGTGCCACGTGTACTAAGGATAAGCAAAAAAAAAAGAGTAATTCACCAACTGATAAGAAAATTGTTTTATTTCAAAAAGAATCAAATGCATCAAAAATAGGTTAAATTTCTTATAACAGGTGGTGCTCTTCTCTTCTTCTTCTTTCTTATCTCCACACTGGGTGAAGTAGAATGTGTCTGCCTTTGTCATTAAGACTGGGAGCACTACTCAGTGGCAGGCCGACTTAGCTCCAAAAGAAATAGCCGCCTCTGACATGAGGAACAGACGCCATGTGCAGCCGCTCCTAACATGGAGTACAAACGCTGCTCATCCTGTATCCCTGGATTAGGAGCCCTAACAGGGTACTATCAGCCGGGCCAGCTGAGCCCAGGTTTTTTAGTGAGCTTGTTACTGCTCCCCCTCCTCCTTTTTCATCCTTTTTTATAAATTACTCTGATTATTCAGAGTAATTTATAAAAAAGAAAAGACAATTTTTCAGCAGCATTGTTACCATCTTCAGACAAAGTACCAAATGAAAAATTACACCACAGCATGTTTTAAATAGTTACTGTAATATTGTTTACACACTTGATAACAGTAACTATTTAAAACATGCTGTGGTATAATTTCTCATTTAGTACTTTTGTCTGAAGATGATAACAATGCTGTTACTGTAACGTCACACACTATTTATTTGGATTTGATCTTATTACCTTGTGTATAACTCCGCCTTTGACGGTCCCAAGCCTGGATGAAAAAGGAGGGGGAGCAGTAACAAGCTCACTAAACAACCTGGGCTCTGCTGGCCCGACTAATAGTACCCTGTAAGGGCTCCTAATCCAGGGATACAGGATGAGCAGCGTTTGTACTCCATGTTAGGAGCGGCTGCACACTGCATCTGTTCCTCATGTCAGAGGCGGCCATTTCTTTTAGAGCTAAGTCTGCCTGGTACTGAGTAGTGCTCCCAGTCTTAATGACAAAGGCAGATGCATTCTACTTCACCCAATCATGATGGTTGTCAGGCTTGATATCCTAATATGATTGAGTGGAGATAAGAAAGAAGACCTTGTGTATAATATTGCCTTATGTTATCATCTTTCCTTCAATAATAGTTAATTGTAGGTGGTTGCCGTGGGAGCCCGTAACTTAGAGGATGCCATCAGATTCGCGGAACTCCACAAGATCCCCAAGGCCACGTCCTACCAAGGAGTCATAGAGGATCCAGATGTAGGTAGGTCAGACCAAGGTGCTGTTTTGAAATATTTACAGTAAGTAAATAGGAGAATCTTATTATTTTTTTACTTATCCTTCTAGTTGTGGAGTAGTTATCACCAAGTCCATGGTTTGGGGAGTACCATAGGAGTTAGATACGTAGGTAGGTCCCTCAGATATGAGATCAGTATTGTCCAGGTAGTTACTGAGTGCTTCTCCACAGTTGTCATTGCAACCCCAGGTGGGGTGTTTGGAGTTGAAGTCTCCTAAAAGGATTGTTTTGTCTGTTAGAAGGTGTGTAATTTGTTGAAGTTCTGGTCCTGGTTTATCTGGGGGGTGGTAGATATTGAAGAGTAGCATTGGTTCTCCTGTTTCCTGGTATAATTCCCTGTATTTCTGTCTAGTTTTTTTGGGGGGGATGATTATTTCTTCAGTTCCTCCGCCTCCTCAACCCTGTGGAGAATGCTTGTGTTGTTGACAAATATATATTATATGATTTATCAAGAAATTGGGTTGGCCATATATCAGGGAACAGGCTAAATCAACATTTAGTTGACACCTGTTCCACTAGATGGCACTCTGCCATCTAAAAAGCACATGTGCTCCTGGTCAGGATAGGCCTTTTTTTTATATTAATACCAACACCTGACCGTTTTGATTATTTTTTCATAAAATTGATGTGAAAAAGCATAGGTCACCTCTCCTGTCAAATTAAACGTAATAGATGTCGTCTAGATTTGATGTTTAATTTGACGGGAGAGGAGCCCTGTGCTTTTTTTTATATATATACAATAGAACCTCTTTGAGAGGACACTCATGCTACAAAGGACAGTTTGCATTGTCAAAATTACCATTTTTACTATTTAGTAACTCTCTGGTAAGAGGACACCTCCCCTAAAGGACACTTTGGCTCTGTAACTAAGTGTCCTTTACAGGAAGGTTCAACTAAATATAAATAAATATTTCCTGAATTTTCTAATATGCTGGCCACTATGTATGTATGTGTGACAGACGTGGTCTATGTGGGATCCATCAACCCCCAGCACCTCCCTGTGGGGGAGCAGGTGCTGAGGGCAGGCAAGGCCCTGCTAGTGGAGAAGCCAATGGGACTGAACCATCGGCAGACAGAGCAGCTGGTCACCCTAGCTCGTTCCCAGGGGGTGTTCCTCATGGAGGCCCTGTGGAGCCGCTTCCTGCCTGCCTACAGCCACCTGAGGCAAGAGATCAGTCGAGGGGCTGTGGGGGAAGTCAGCCATGTGGAGGCCAGCTTTGGATTTCCTATGGAGGTTGAGCGGCTGTCCCGCAAAGACATGGGCGGCTCCACGATCCTTGATATTGGAATCTACACTCTCAATGCTGTCTGCATGGCTTATGGGGATCTGTCACCGGAGAAAGTGGTGGCTTTGGGAAACTTGAATAGCGAAGGTAAGGATTGCATAGGAACAACTTGTCTTATTATTCGAAATACAAAAAGTAACAACAACTCGTTCGATGAACGCGCGTTTTTTAAAGTCTCTCACACATGTGACAGGCAAACTATTTTATTATGATGCATAGCACATCATCTGTTATGAATATTCGAAACTATTATAGACACGTATGATTCTTTTGAAAATTAAATAATTTCTACTGTCCTTACTGCAATGGAAAAATACCCATTCCAAGAGTCTAGCATCAGTATCACTATAAAAGGAAGTTCCAAAAATGCAATATAACAGTGGTATGGTAGATTAAACTGGCGAAACCGCTGGGAGGGTTCACCACTGATATGCCAGGCCCTCCCATTAATTTTTTCATTGCAGTAAGAGGAGTAGAAATTGTTTTTGTTTTTCAAAATAATCATAGGCGTCTATAATAGTTTTGAATATTCATAGGCAAACAATTTATAGCCTTCTCTCCTTTCCTTTCTTCTTCTATATTACAAGGTATATTATAAAAATTAAAACAAGTAAATATTCTCTGCAACTATAGCAATTATAAAATATAGCCACAGTCTTCTTAAATTGTTGTATAAGAAATGGAAGCATTTAAGCACAAATGTTTCTTTTACGCATAAAATAAACCTCTACTGTCCTTACTATGATAAAAAAAATGATTGGGAAAACTTGACATATCAGTGGTGAACCCACTTCCCAGCGGTTTTTCTAATTAAATTTCTTTTAGTTCACTGTGTGTGGGAGAGTTTACCATTGATGAGCCAAGACTTTCCAATATTTTTTTATCGCAGTAAGGATAATAGAGGTTTTTTTTTATGTGTGTGGCGACCACACTTTGCTTCAGCGAGCGTGGACAAAGCTTCACTACACATACAGGCAGTAGTGTGGCGGCCTCACTACGCTTTGGCAAGCACGAGCTGGGAGAACACCTCACTACGCATGCGTGGGCGACATTCAGGGACTCTTAGCATGCACGTCGTTCAACAACAAGGCTTGTTTCCACATGTCTACACATGTGAAAAGCAATTCGCCTCTTGCACTTACAAAAGTCCCAGAGCCCCGTTTGGTTACTTGCACTTGCCGGTGGGGTCATAATTTTGCAAGAATTGGGGGCCATTGGAGTATTTTTTTTTTCTTTTTAATTAAAAAAAAGTGCCCAATGCAGGAATCGAACCCGGGTTGGAGCAGTCAAAAACCAACAGTTAAGACCACCCTTCCACCGACCCCCCATTGGCTAGAAGGAATACTTCTAGGTCTCCGTGTTGAAGGGCAGTTTAGCCCAAAATTTTGAGAAATAAAAGAATTGTAAAAAGAAACCAAACTTTAGATTCCTTATTGAATTTGTCAAAAAGAAAGGTTCTGTCCAGGGGTGGATGAGAGCGTGACAGCCTCGCTGAAGTTTGGTCCTCGCCAGTTGGCCTCCATTTCTACCAGTGCCTACTGCAAGCTGCCATGTGACCTGGTGGTGACTGGTACCCGTGGTCAGCTTAAGGTAAACTCTTCAACTGTTTACGTGTAGGATACTAGCCGGGTGTGGGCAGCTTCTGGATCCATTCTGGTGTCCCACCAAACTTCAGCTTCCCTCTGGAGAAATTATGGAGTTCCCGATGCCTGAGCCCTCCCGGCCTTGCAACTACATCAACAGCGGTGGGCTGTGCTACCAAGCCCAGGAGGTGCGCAGGTGTCTACAGCAGGGTAGGTCTTCTTATTTCTTATCTCCACTCAATCATATTAGGAACTCCGCCTTTGCCGGTCCCAAGCCTGGTTGAGGGGGAGCAGTAACAAGTTCGCTAAAAAACCTGGGCTCAGCTGGCCCGGCTGATAGTACCCTGTAAGGGTCAGTAGCCCTTACTAGGTACTATCAGCCGAGCCAGCTGAGCCCAGGTTGTTTAGCAAACTTGTTACTGCTCCCTCTTCTCCTCTCTAATTTATCTAATATGAAGAAGACCTTTGAATGTATTGAGAGTTTGTCTAATAATGCATATACAGTAGAACCTCCCTGTAAGAGCCAAACTGTTCTTTAGGGAGAGGTGTCCTCTTACCCGAGAGTTGCTAAATAGTAAAAATGGTAATTTTGCAAATGAAAACTGTTCGCTAGCGGGGTGTCCGTTGAAGGGAGGTTCTATGGTATTTTCAACTGTAATAAATTCAAATAAATAAATATGTTCAAACAAAGGAATTTTGGCTCCAGACACCCTTCTAAAACTGTTGTAGCAGAATAAATTTTTGGTTCTCCAATATCATTTGTTCCATGACAAGACAAAGGTGTATAACACTGACTGACTGTCCAGGTCTGATAGAGAGCCCTGCCATGAGTCACAGATACTCCCTGCAGCTAGCGGCTCTCATGGACGAACTGCGACACCAGTTGGGGGTAGAGTTTCCCCAGGACAAGCCTTGACTACATTGATGAGGTGTTGTTACTGAATAAACACAAGGTAATAAGATCAAATCCAAATAAATAAATAGTGTGAGACATTTTGGTAACAATGTTGTTACTGAAACAACACACACTATTTATTTGGTCTTATTACCTTGTGTTTATAATCTATAATCCAAATTGTGTCTTATCATTACTGAATAAAGTTGTTGTAACTGTTGCTGCATGACTAGATAAACTGGCTGTAGTAATAACAGAGAGAGCACACACATTATTTGACCACAGATGTCTTAACTCTAGGTCAGCTTTTTAGAGCAACATCAACTCATCAAGAAAAATAATAATCTACTCCAAATCAAGAGCAGCCATTTATACCCTTCAAACCTGCTTTTCCAGCTAAGAACCTCTTCCTCTAGGCAGAACTGACTTCTAGAGGATGTGTCCCCAGGTGGTGGATAGGGGAACCACCTTCAGATATCTTCTTCTTTCTTATCTCCACTCAACCATATTACGGTATCATGACTGGGCGAAGTAGAATGCGTCATCAAGACTGGGAACACTACTCAGTGGCATGCCGACTTAGCTCCAAAAGAAATGACCGCCTCTGACATGAGGAACAGACGCATGTGCAGCCACTCCTAACATGGAGTACAAAAACTACTCATCCTGTATCCCAGGATTAGGAGCCCTTACAGGGTACTATCAGCCAGGCCAGCTGAGCCCAGGTTTTTTAGTGAGCTTGTTACTGCTCCCCCTCCTTCTTTTTCATTCGGGCTTGGGACCAGCAAAGGTAGAGTTAGGACCAATAGTACAAAACATTAACTTGGTCATTTTTTCTTGATATTTCAAGAAAGTGGTATTAGGCCAATTCTGGAAAACAAATATGTGTGTATAAACAGTACCAAAGTGAAGTTGTACTGGGGTCAGGTTGATAAATTAAGAGAAAGACATCTCCAGATCATGGAACTAAAAGTTACTGATGGCTTGCACCATCTGTCAGAATAAATATCAACTAATCATTGATCACAAGGTAATAAGACCAAATCCAAATAAATAAATAGTTTGTGATGTTTCAGGGTTGTTACCATCTTTAGACAAAAGTACTGAATTTGTCTGAAGATGGTAACAATGCTGTTACCAAAACATCACACACTATTTATTTATTTGGATTTGGTCTTATTACCTTGTGTTTATTATCTATAATTCAAATTGTGCCTTATCTAATCATTGATTTTTAAATATTCCAGAATTTGCCATATATTCTGCTGATAAGAGCCAACAGCTTAAAACACATACATGGTTAGCTTTTCATGATTAATGAAGAAAAAGTATTTGGTAAATTCAAGAATAATTTTAAAAATCAATAATTATATTTATCCATCTCATTTTGGAAGTTGTGTCTAACATGTTGTTTTTCTTATCCCTTTGTGTAAAGATTACACGAATTCCATGAGTTTATACTTCTCGAGTCATGTCCATCATTGTACAAAGGGGGGCTCGGTGGAAGGATGGTCTAAATCATTGGTTTTCGACAGTACGACCCAGGTTCGATTCCTGCATTGAGCACTTTTTCTGATTAAAAAAAAAATGCTCCAATGGCCCCCGATATTTGCAAGTGCAAGTAACCAAAACGGGGGCTCTGGCACATTTGTAAGTGCAAAGTCAAACTGCTTTTCACATGTGTAGACATGTGGTGCACTTACAGTAAAAGCAGTCGCCTACTTCTACCCACCATGATTATCATCCCTTGGCAGAGCTGACTGCTATAGGGCGCGTCCCCAGGTGGCGGATAGGGGAACGACCTTCAGATATGAAGGCCAGCTGCGAAACAAGCAGAATAACTCTGACGAATAAGCAGTCGCGGACCAACAGCAGCATTGTTAGAAGAGGAGTAGACCTCTTTAAAAATCCTGACTTCAACTGACCCAGTTGATAGACCTCAGCAAGGGTCCCACTCCAGGGATACGGAGGAGCTGCGTCTGTACTCATGTTAGAGTCGGCAGCAAAGGCGTCTGGTTCCATGTTAGGAACGGCCTCAAACTACAGGCAAAGTCAGACTTTCACCAAAGTGTGCCTGGATCATAATGCCATGATCAACGAAAGCTGCACCCCTATACCCCATTCCATGAGATCAGATGTTGATTTGCATGCTGCATCGCCCGTCGCGCAGAATAAACAGGGGCGCGGTCAGGACTTAGGTAGAGGGTTCTGTCCGATAAGTATAATACAGTCTCCACAAACTTCTAACTTTGCAGCTTCCAAGCAATTGAGAATTTTGCAGTGCAACATAAATGGATTGTGCTCAACAGCAACAAAAATAAAATTAGAAGAAATAATGGAAATAGCTGAAAAACAAAAGATACAAATTATAGCCTTACAGGAAACCAAATTAAATGAAAAGTACAATCTCAAATATAAAAACTATAATATCCTCAGAAAAGACAGAAATAAAGAAGGGGGTGGCCTTGCATTTTTAATCAAGAATTTGTACTATGAAAACATAGCCATTAATATTCCAAACACATCAGACCTCGAAGCCCAAGGTATCAAAGTCTACCTCAGTCAAAACAAAACCATCAACATATTCAATATGTATCACCCACCAAACAATAAACTTATTGACGATGGAACAATGGCTCAATTTCTTACAGACAACACAATTATTGTAGGTGACCTTAATGCCAAACATCAACTATGGGGATGTTCCATGCCAAACCCAAGAGGCAAAATACTTTCAAACATATTTGACGACAATGCCTTCATGTGCTTAAATGATGGGAATCCCACCCACCATTCCTACAGCTATAATACTGCACAAGCACTTGATATAAGTTTCTCCAGTCCTGACATTTTCCACAAATGCAAATGGCAAATATTAAAAAGTATTGGAAGTGATCATTTGCCTATTTTGATAGAAATTAGCACCAAGACCAAAACCAGCTCAATTAAAGAAAAATTCTGGAACTTCAAAAAGGCTAATTGGAATCTTTACCAGAAAAACACCAATGAAGACTTTAGAAAAGCACCCACTAGAATAAAAGATCTGGAACAAAATTGGATATCTTTCAAAAACACCATTATTAAAGCAGCCAAAGTTTCAATACCAAGAGGTAATATTAAGAAATGGATTCCAAATTATACACACCAGGCAAAAGATATTCAAACACTTATAACTAAAAGAAATGAACTACAAAAAAAGTGCACCCAAAACCAAACAAATTGTAGAACTGAACTGAACATTGTGAATGCAAAAATAAGAAGGTTATACGTAAATATGAAAAGGGAAAAATGGAAACAAACTTGTGAAAACCTGAACCCAAGAAACCCGAATACAAAACTTTGGCATTTGGCAAAACAAATTGACAGAGCCCAGCCACAAACTGAAAACACAAATATGATTAAGAATACGGATGGTACCCCAGCAACTAATGACAAAAATGCTACTAATCTTTTAGGTAATTCATATCAAATAAGTAGTAAACTCAAATTCGAAATAAAAGATAAGAAAGTTGAAAAAAAGGCCCGAAAGATTATTCATGACTGTAAAAATTTCACCAGCACTCATAATATTTTCCATGAAAAAATCAATATGAAAGAGCTAGATTATGCATTAGAAAACACTGACCTAAACAAGACTCCTGGGCCAGATGGAATCCATGGCCAAATGATATCAAACTTGGGCAAAAATGGCAAAGAAATACTTCTTGATATTTTCAATAACTCCTGGAAAACTGGAAAATTGCCTCAAGACTGGAAAACTGCAACAATAATTCCTATTAAAAAACTTGACAAATCTGCTGATGACCCAAAAAACTACCGACCTATCTCCCTCACAAGTATTTGCTGCAAATTAATGGAAAAAATTATACTCAGACGACTTACCTACCACCTTGACACAAGAAATCTCTTACCAGAAGAACAATATGGATTTAGGAAAGGACATGGGACAATAGACCAACTCTTATTTTTCACACAAAAGGTAAAAGATGCACAAAACAGAAAACCAACTAGCCACACCATAGCTGCTTTTTTAGACCTTACACAAGCTTTTGATAAAGTATGGAAAAACAAGTTGATTACAAAATTATACAAGCATTTCAAAATTGATGGAAAAGCTATCACTTGGATAAATGATTTCCTTAAAAATAGATACATCAGGGTCAAATATAATGGAACTCTATCTAAAACCTTCAAATTGTACCAAGGATTACCACAAGGATCAGTCCTTAGCCCAACTCTCTTCACCCTATTTATTGCAGGTATAGAAGAAAAAATTTCACATAAAACCAATATTGGACTTTTCGCTGATGACATTATTCTATGGAGCAGTAACACTAACTGGAAAAAAGCTGAAAGGGATTTGAACAAGACTCTTCTCCACCTAGAAAAATTTGCTAATAAACATAAATTAGAATTTAACCCCCAAAAATCTGAAACCTGTCTTTTTACTACCGATAAGAAACTATACAAAATAAGGCCAAAAATTATTCTGAAAGAACAACAATTACAATATAATAAACATCCTAAATATCTTGGCTACACCCTGGATCCAGAAATTAACTCCAGTAAACATATTGAAGAAGTTATTAGAAAAGGAAGAGACCGACTAAAAATCCTGAAATATATTTCAGGAAGAGAGTGGGGAGCCGATGCAACCACACTAAAATTAACTTACACGTCTCTAATTAGACCTATCCTGGAATATGGATATCAAATCTATGGTACAGCATCTGAAACAAATCTAAAATCACTGGAAAGGATACAACTAAGTGCAGCTAGAATTATTACAGGTCTTCGAAATACCTGCCCTAACGATATTGTACTTTACGAGGCAGACATTATGCCCTTAAAGGATAGAAGAAGCTACAATCTGCCAAAATATATAAACAAAATCAAGAGTTATGGAAACAAACACAGAACTTCCAATTACATACTTAATTGGGAATCCAATCTAAGACTCAAAAAAGAAGGTCCTCTCCACCTGGCCAAAAGAAATGAATTTTTAAAATATAAAGTAGAAAAAAATTATTTAGCAGAAAAAATTTCTCCATGCGAACCACTACAAAATGTTATTTTTAATGACACTTTAAATGAACCCACCAACAAACAATACCAAAATCCAGAATACTTAAAACAATTATCATTAGAAATTATTAATAACATTCCTAAAAATGCAATAACTATTTATACCGATGGTAGCAGAGATGAGTTGGGACACACTGGCAGTGGCTGTCTCATCAAAACTACAAATGGCATTGAGAAAATGAACAGAAGAAACCCAGATTTTTGCTCAGTCTTCAGATCAGAACTTATAGCCATCTATGAAGCCTTAAAATCCATCAGAAATACTAATTATCAAGATATCTGGATTCTTACTGATAGTAGAAGTGCCATACAACACTTGAGTCACACAGGGGAACTCAGAGACAAAGTAAGCAGGAACATAATTGGTTATCTCCAAAAACTCTCAAAAACCTCAAAAATTCACCTTCAATGGATACCCTCACATGTTGGAATTGAAGGCAATGAAGCTGCTGATGTTCTAGCGAAAAAAGGCACAAAAGAACCCTTGCCACAGAAAAATAAACTTACTTTTAAAGAAATAGAAACAGTAGCCAAAACAAAAATAAACAAGAACTGGAGGATCCCACCTAAGCACAGTTGGTACAGTGGAGTGAACCCAGGAGGAGCTCTAAACATCAGAAATAGACAGCATCAAACAACACTAACAAGATTTAGAACAGGCCATCTCAAGCCATTGAAGATAGAAAATAATAACAAAATCTACCCCACTTGCCCAAAATGTAGCTTGTCACCTGCAGCTCCAGAACACATTTTGGCTTGCATTAGATGCACTAAACAGGACCTTTGGGAGAGGCCGCTGCTCATCATAAAACAGCTCGAGGAGCATGAACTCATGGAATTCGTGTAATCTTTACACAAGGGGATAAGAAACAACAACAACAACAACATGATTATCATGGCTTGTACCACGTGTACAAGGGATAAGCAAAAGAAAATAAAATTGCATAAAGGTGCTCCAGATAGGGTAGGTTTGACTGAGGCCATGTATCTAATCCCCAAAATTGGACAAACTTTTTAAAGGGAGAGTTTCTCAGACTCTGTGGTATATAGCGGATCCCATTGAGACTAGATTTGAGAAGATACAAGGTAATATGCTGATGTGCTAGCGAAAAAAGGCACAAAAGAACCCTTGCCACAGAAAAACAAACTTACTTTTAAAGAAATAGAAACAGTAGTCAAAACAAAAATA
Source organism: Cordylochernes scorpioides (assembly GCA_030710605.1). NCBI lineage: Eukaryota > Metazoa > Arthropoda > Arachnida > Pseudoscorpiones > Chernetidae > Cordylochernes > Cordylochernes scorpioides. The sequence goes on along the minus strand of CP092865.1, from coordinate 115,287,252 downwards.
AACAAGAGCTGGAGGATCCCACCTAAGCACAGTTGGTACAGTGGAGTGAACCCAGGAGGAGCTCTGAACCTCAGAAATAGACAGCATCAAACAACACCAACAAGATTTAGAACAGGCCATCTCAAAACATTGAAGATAGAAAATAACAACAAAATCTACCCCACTTGCCAAAAATGTGGCTTGGCACCTGCAGCTCCAGAACACATTTTGGCTTGTATTAGATGCACTAAACAGGACCTTCGGGAGAAGACACTGCTTATCATAAAACAGCTTGAGGAGCATGAACTCATGGAATTCGTGAAATCTTTACACAAGGGGATAATAAACAACAACAGATTTGGTCTTATTACACTCATGGATAAAACTTAAAGAAGTGGAAAACCTGATGTTGCCGGTTGTCTATTTTTTGAAGGAGAGAGATAGAAGGAATTTTGTTCGCACCTGGTTATCTTGTGTCTTCAATAAAGGTCACAGTGTATCAAATATCTCTCAGAGTTCTTGTCTGAATCCCGATATACATGCTTAAAGGTACAATTCACTTAAAGTTTTGTCCATGAGTGTATTTTGCAATAGAGATGGCAATGTTCAATTGCACCATCAGGGATTCTGACACACATGTAATTGCAAAAGTTGAACTACTTTCTAATAACAAATGTAGAGGCATATATGTCTTCTTCTTCTTTCTTATCTCCACTCAATCACACTAAGGTATCAAGCTTGTTATGCTTGAGATTTTTTATGGTGTCTGCCGGGAAAGAGTAGAGCTCATCAATGGATGAGTCAATAGTCAATAATATGTCTTGGGGTTGCAGGCTGAGAATTGCACTTAGTACATAGTGGGAAAACCTTGCAACCATTCTGGAAAGTCATTGTCCGTAGATGACCAGACTTAAGTCTGGAAATCCAAGACTGTTGTTCTCTTGGGAGGACAGAACCGAGGCATGTATGTATGTATGTATGTATGTATGTATGACAAGTGTTCCTAGGGAGACATAGCACTTTAAATTGAAATAAATAAGAAAGACAAGTAAAAAAAAATGTATCAAAAAATAGATTTAATTACAGGGGCAAGGATAAAAAGTTGAGGGGTGTATATAATTTACAAGAGCGAGCATCAACACTAGGATTTGATGTGGAAGTAGAGTGTATCCTTGATCTTCATGGAGGACGGCTCGATCCTTTTGAGGGTCTCAGCAATAATCAGAGCTAGTTCCTTGTTGCTCATGTCTGACACCTTCTTCTTGAACTTATGGATCAGGTCCTTGGTGGTCATAGGCTTCCTGCGTAGGTAGCGCATGATGGCTTCATCTGTGATGACTTCATGCGCGGCCTTGTTGCTGCAACACACATCCAATAACTCAGCACCAAGAGTGGCGGCTGTCAGCTTGACAGACTTACCCTCCAAGTTTGGCACCAGTCTGGCCATCCAGTTTTGCTTTCTTGGCTGCAGGGGCGGCTTCCATCAGAGCTTTTCTCTTGATGGCTTTCAACTTGGGATCTGGACATATGCTACTTCATTAAAACTGTTTACTTCAGACACATTATAGAAAGTAGCAATCCGATTTTGTCTCAAGGAGAGCTAAATATTGTTGTGAAGTATTTATTATTTTACATTAGTATTAACATAGTATCATTTTTTATGTTTATATTTTACTACTCCCCTCATTCCTTACCTTTTGTTTATCCTTCATAGTTTGTTCTTGCTTTAAATAAATTGCTGTCTCATCCTGAAAATTTTGTCTTCCCTAATTTTCCACATGGCAATATGAAGATAATAATTGTAGTTTGCCTTACAGGCTTATTTGATGATTTTTGCAGAAGAGCATGGCTTAATGTATTCCATCATGTTCAAAATTGCAGAAAATACTTAATTAGCTACTCTGAAAATACCTGTAGAAGAGTTCTTTAACTCTATAGCTTTTGCTAATTTGAATAAATTAGAAAATAAACCTTTTGCGGAGTAGCTAATTAAGTATTTAAAATGGCTTAATGTATTTAATTGTTAATTTATTTATGTTAGGAACGGCCTCAAAATACAGGCAAAGTCAGACTTTCACCATAGTGTGCCTGGATCATGGTACCATGATCAATGAAAGCTGCACCCCATTCCATGAGATCACACCTCAAGGAGCATGGACTCATGGAATTTGTGTAATCTTTACATAAGGAGATAAGAAACAACAATTGCTATGAGTACATTTCTGCAGAACTACAAGTTTATTTCCACTATCAGCCTATAATACAATAGTAAAGTGGCCTGGGGATAAAAAGACTGGGTTCACCACACACTTTAATTATCTCAAATTCAAGGTTTCATGGCCTTGCTCAGTAGATGTGCCCTCAACTGCTCATATTGGTGAGGATATATACCAATGAAAATTTTTGCCGAAATAGTTCCAGGAGTGAGTGAAGTACAAGCTCTCTTCACAAAAGACTTGATTGAAGAAAATGAGGAAAGAGAGAAAATAGAGGTTTGGTAACTTGAATAATAGATGGAATTTCTTGTAATTATATGTATGCACCTCTATATAGCTATAAGCTTAGGTGTTTATTTTTTTTCTTTTGCTTATCCCTAGTACACGTGGTACAGGCCATGATAATCATGGTGGGTAGAAGTAGGCGACTGCTTTTTTACTGTAAGTGCACCTGTAATGTCTACACATTTGAAAAGCAGCTCGACTTTTGCACTTACAAATGTGCCAGAGCCCTGTTTGGTGACTTGCACACTCGCTAGTGGGGTTGGACTTTTGCAAGAATCGGGAGCCATTGGAGCATTTTTTTTTTTTTTATCAGAAAAAAGGTGCACAATGTGAGAATCGAACCTGGGTCGTCGAGGTCGAAAACCAACGGTTTAGACCATCCTTCCACTGACCCCCATACCTGAATATTTAAATAACAGATGCAATTTCTTGTAATTATATGTATGTAACTTTATACAGCTATAAGTTTATGTCCTAGGTTCTCTAAATACTAAGCTACCTTCCATAGTAAATACAAGGTATATAAGAAAACCAATCCAATACAATAGTAGAGCGGTCGGAGATTAATTTGGTGAAACTGCTGAGAGGGTTCACCAATGATAAGCCAAGCCTTCTCATTCAACAACTTTTATCATTGCAGTAAGGTCTGTAGAGATATTTGACGATATATGTGAAAAAAAAAACACATTGACAAAAATTAGTACAGCAGAACCTTCCTGTAAAGGACACCTAATTGCAGAGCCAAAGTGTCCTCCAGAGAGGTGTCCTCTTACCGGAGAGCTACTAAATAGTACAAATGGTAATTTTGCAAATGAAAACTGTCCTTTGTAGCATTTTTAATAATAAAAAAAAAAAAATTCCAGGTGCCTCTGAGCATGAATGTTGTACCTCCCCTGCCCACTCCACGACCCCGCCCTACCCGGTCTTCTTCCAGCGTCACCTCTCAACCTGCCCGCTCACGGTCTGATTCCCGCCACCGCAAATTTGCCATTTGCCAGACTTATTTGGAGCCTGGCGCTGTACTTGGTGCCCTCTCTAACCGTGCTCCCGCCCTCTTCTTCCCCGGGGTGCTCACCACTCGTCCTGCCTGCGCCTCTCCACCCCTCTCCTTGGCCCTCGCCCGCTGCGGACGCATTGTGTCACCTAAAGATGAGTCTTGCCTTAGAATGCTTGACCTATAGCATGTAGAAGGCTTAACAATTGATGATGTCCTTTGTAGTGAAGTGTTCTCTAGCGCGGGTGTCCTCTCAAGGAGGTTTTACTGTATTACATATTTTAAATATGAGTTTATATACAGTTAAACCTGTCTATAGCGTCAGCGCCTTCCTCTCTATAGCACCCGATTTTAAATACGTAGTACGATACGATTTACATTAAAAGTGACCTGTCTATAGCACCCTATTTTGGTGAGTCCCAAGAAGTGGCGCTATAGACAGGTTTAACTGTATACAGACATTGAGAGATAGCTGTCTGAAGTGGCCACTTACTGTCCTTGGATGGAGATTTGTTCTGTCCGGAAGACTTGTCGCTGTTCTCCATACCATTCTTCTTGTTCCCTTTCTACATCAGCCGGTATTAGAACAGCACAGATAGGACTGACGCCAGGCCACTACTCACCGGCATGAACATGGCTGACTGGAACACGCTGTCATCATCAAAGTCCGAGTCTGAGGACTCTGAAGAGTCTGAGGAGTTGGGCTCCTTCTTGACTTTCTCCTTGGTCTTGGCATCGGTGGCGGCTGCAGCCGTGGCTGCGGCATCTGGGGCTCCATTCTCTGCCTCCCCTTCTTCCTTCGGTTTATCCTCGGAATTCTCTTCCTCCTCCTCATCTCCAGACTCTGTGGTCAGCTTGCGGAGGCCGTCTTCGTCCTCTACTCCCTTCATCTGCCGGTTTGCCTTCTCGTCTTCTGGCTCCTCATCGCTGCCACACACACTGGCGTCACACACCACCACCAACCTGGATGTACACCACGGACTCACCTGGACTCAGAGTTGGTCATGTAGTCCACCTCCCTATCATCAAAGTCCCCTTCATCACTCTCCTCTAAGGCTTCTCCTCCGGAATCATCATCCGCCTTCTTCTTCTTCTTAGCTCCCTTTCCCTTCTTCTTGCCAGCTTTGGCTCCTTTCTTCTTGGGAGTCCCCTCCTCCCTGTCTTCATCGTCACTGTCTTCCTCCTCCCCGTCTGAACTCCAGTCTTCCATCTCTGTCAGTTTCTGAACAACACAGCATTCATTACCAGAAATGGGTAAAGCTAATACATTAATATAGAAAGGATTATCCAACTGTAATAAGTCAAAATTTGACAATCTCCTAGCATCAAAGGATTTTAAAGTAGAGAAGACAAGCTCTGCCAAGAAGAGAATGTTGTGAGAAACCAGCAACCAATCATGACGGTTTAGTTAGCTGAAAAAGGGCTTGCCCAAAAGCTTCCCTTAATCAGGTAAATGAAAAGATTTGCGATGTCTTATGATCTATATATTTTAGTAATTTGTCAAACAATATATTTTTCCATCGCAGTAAGGGCAGTAGAAGTTTGTATTATGTATAAAAGAAATATTCGTGCTTTTAAATCCTTTCATTTTATATGTATAGATGACGCGTTATTGCTTTGTGTTAATTTCTGCAATCCTGTAATAATGAATCATCTTGCTAGTCCAGGGATTGCAACCTGCGGCTTGCAAGTCACATGCGACTCTTTGGATGTGAAGTTGCGAGTAGTACAGTAGAACCTCCCTGTAAAGGACAACACCTAATTGCAGAACCAAAGTGTCCTTTAGGGAGAGATGTCGTCTTACCGGAGAGTTGATAAATAGTAAAAATAGTAATCTTGCAAATGAAAACTGTCTTTGTGAAGAGGTGTCCGCTAGCGGGATGTCCACTAAAGAGAGGTTCAACTCTACTTGCATAAATAAAAACTTTATTTATGATTGTACTATTTATCATTGGAAAGAAAATATTCTGTTGCTTTTTAAAAACTTTGAAATTTTTTAAATTGTAATTTTGACTCTTTCGAATCAAAATGTTGCCGATCCCTACCCTAGTCAAATCAAGCACAAGACTTGAATCTTCCAATTTCAAAATAAACATTATAAGCTAGTAGAGTAGAACCTCCCTGTAAAAGGCATCTAATTTCAGAGCCAAAGTGTCCTTTAGGGAGAAGTGTCCTCTTACCAGAGAGTTGTAAAATAGTGAAAATGGTAATTTTGCAAATGAAAACTGTCCTTTATAGAGAGGTGTCCTCTAACGAGAGTCCTCTCATGGAAGTTCTATTGTACATTATTTTGTTTAAGGCCTGTCAAAGATCTCTGATTGAAAGTTTGCTGTATTATAATAAAGAAAAAGCAGCCACCTACTTCTACCCACCATGAATATCATGGCCTGTACCTCGTATACTAGGGATAAGCAAAAAAAAAAACAATAAAGAAAGTCATCACTGTTATGATCTGTTGGGATATTTTCATTCCAAGTTATAACTATCCCCCACATGGAACAGTGATTCACACCATGGTTTCATTTTCTTCTTCTTTCTTATCTCCACTCAAATCATATTAGGGTATCAAGCCTGTAGGGGGGATGAGTAGAGCTCATCAATGGATGAGCCAATACAGTCAATGATGTGGTTTGGGGTTGCAGATTGAGAATTGTACCATAGTTTCAAGACTGCATTAAACAATTTTATCTGCTTCTCTGGTTGCAAGGTTTTCCCACTATGTACTAAGTGTCAACCTGCAACCCCAAAACATATTATTGACTGTATTGACTCATCCATTGATGAGCTCTACTCTTCCCCAGCAGACACCATCAACAAACTTTACAAGCTTGATACCCTAATATGATTGAGTGGAGATAAGAACAAAGATCTGCTTCTCAATGGACCCTGATTGAAGTCCCACCCCAGCACTGAGTGCAAGTACTTTAGCAGCTTGTAAATGTGTTGTTGTTGTTTCTTATCCCCTTGTGTAAATATCACACGAATTCCATGAGATCATGCACATCAAGCTATTTTATCATTAGCAGCGGCCTCTTTCAAAGGTTCTGTTTAGTGTATCTAAGGCAAGCCAAAATGTGTTCTGGAGTTGCAGGTGCAAAGCTACATTTTGGGAAAGGCTTGTAAATGTAAAAGGTCGAACTGTGGTGCACTTACAGTCGCTAACTATGAGATAGGTAAAATAGAATCAACACAAGGATCAAATAAGGGAATTTAGATACAGAATAAACTTACAAATTCGCTGTCCTTCTTTTTCTTCTTCTTCTTCTTCCCTTCTGTCTTTTCTTCATCCTCGTCGTCGGCGTCCTCTCCTCCTTTCTTCTTCTTCATCACATTGAAGAAGTTGTGGACCTTGTTCCTCCTGGACACACCAAGCTGTTAGGAGATATCTGGGCCCACTTCTCAACCCACTACGTTCTTGTACATGTCTGATCTTATCTGTGAATGCAAGTAGGGGGCTCTGGTACCTCTTGTTGCTGCTGTTTCTTATCCCCTTGTGTAAATATTATACGAATTCCATGAGTTCATGCTCCTCGAGCTGTTTTATGATAAGCAGCGGCCTCTCCCAAAGATCCTATTTAGGGTCTCTCTTGTAAGTAAAAAGTCATCGAACCCGGGTCGTAGTGGTCGAAAACCAAACGGCTTAACCAGCCTTCCACCGACCCCCCAAGCTGAATAAAGATCCTTAATGAGCCGAAGCATGAACTAACACAAAATTTAAAACCCAATAAGTTAACCAGTAAACCTTAGAAAGAGCTAGTAATGTTTTGCTGGTGATTGAGATGAATACAAGAATCACTTGGGTTGAATGTTTACTGGACTATAGAGAGTTGAACTACTTATTTGACCAGTGAAACAATGGCATCCACTTGGAAGTCAGTCAGATGATGGGAGGTGTTCAAAGAGATATGTAAATATTGTTACATCAATTTTAATGCGCCTTACATTTATTCAAAATATTCTATGATATTTAATATTTATTTAAAACAGATTATTTAGAGATTATCATCATTCCTTTTTATAGTTTCATTCCTTTTGAAATATTGTTATTGTACATATATCTTGATCGGTTATTGGAGCGAGACAGGATCTAGACGAAGACTGCGGATCACGACCTACGAGGAAGACCACGAATAAATAAACACAATAAAGTTGAAAGGTAATTTATTTACTTTTACTAATTTGCTTTGAGTATGGTAACCCGCTCGGTGTATAACACCAAGAAGGAAGAAACCAAGGTCGACGACCCTGCAAAGCTGCAACTTGGTGCAACAATATAATGCTGATCATGTTGCATAACATTTTCAATCAACACAGGTTATATATAAAGTTGTTTTTCTTTAGGTGAAAATGATTATGTGTGCTCAAAATCATATTTATGTTATGATAAATATTTCTGAGATAGAGTAATTAGAAACCTTATTTTTTAGATACAAGGGCATTAAATGGTATTGGTATGCAGTCGTGGAAAATACAATAAAATCAACGTTGAATCACCATTTACTTTAATGGATCTGATAAAAATAAATAAGGATGAAATACCTGACTTACAGCATGAAGAATAAATAAAAGATTACATATCTACAAAAAGATTTGAGCTGACCAAAGGAAAACAACAACAATTAATTCTTCAAATAAAAGACACTTCGGCCAGTAAATCTTTTTATTATCTCGACGTTTCGACAAAAATCTTTTGTTCTCGTCAGGAGCGTACAAAAATTAGAACATTTGGCAAGGCGTTAGAAATTATTGATTTACTGGCCGAAGTGTCTTTTATTTGAAGAATTAATTGTTGTTGTTTGAAGTTATTTGAAGAAATATGAATGCCGGCCAAGCAGCCTCTATCTTTACGAACAACAATTAAGTTTAACTCCGCCTTTGCCGGTCCCAAGCCCGGATGAAAAAGGAGGAGGGGGAGCAGTAACAAGCTCACTAAAAAACCTGGGTTCAGCTGGCCCGGCTGTTAGTACCCTGTAAGGGCTCCTAATCCACGGATACAGGATGAGCAGCGTTTGTACTCCATGTTAGGAGCGGCTGCACATGGCTTCTGTTCCTCATGTCAGAGGCGGCCATTTCTTTTGGAGCTAAGTCGGCCTGCCACTGAGTAGTGCTCCCAGTCTTAATGACAAAGGCAGACGCATTCTACTTCACCCAGTCATGATGGTTGTCAAATACCATCAAGGGTCACAACTTGTTACCCTAATGATTGAGTGGAGATAAGAAAGAAGAAGAAGACAATTGAGTTTATATAGGGAAAAATCGCGACATCTGGCCGTCGACTTTACCGAGTAGTTTGGTCTAGAAATTATAATTTTTAAAAATAAAATAAATTGATAAGACACAATTTGGATTATAGATTATAAACACAAGGTAATAAGATCAAATCTAAATAAATAGTGTGTGACGTTTCAACGTTGTTACCATCTTCAGACAAAAATACTGAATGAGAAATTTTACCACAGCATGTTCCACTTTTAATTCTAAGAATAATATTCTGTGTTTCACAGATAACTATCTTCTTATCTGTTATCTTGTTTACACATTTGATAACACTAGCTATTTAAAACATGCTGTGATAAAATTTCTTATTCAATATTTTTGTCTGAAGATGGTAACAACGCTGTTACCGAAACGTCACACACTATTTATTTATTTGGATTTGGTCTTATTACCTTGTGTTTAAAATAAAATAAATTCTATACAACACATATACATTGTGGATTTGTAACCTTAATTGTTGATGGCTATGGGGATGATCATGGAAGACCAAACATTGGGGGAAAACTGAAAGTCTTGAGTGAGACCGGCTAACAAATTTAACATTTTGTGGTATTGAGGAACAAACCTCAAGACATCTACTGATCGATTGCCCAGCCTTTCAAGATTATAGAATTAAGAATGAACTAGTTGTTTGTGAACTTAACGATTTGATTTCCGATAAAAAATCATATTTAAAGTTCAATTCATTTTGTAAATACATTCTAAACTTTCAAGAAAATCTGGATCTCTAGTCTTTTCATGCGTTGAATAATGTAAATAACTTATGTAAATAAATTTTTCTCCTTGTTGCAAGTATCCCTTGCGGGATATAGCGCTTTGGAAATAAAATAATTGGAAGTAATTGAAATGAAGTGAATGTGTTGGGGAGTCTTACTTCTCAAACTCCTCCTCAGCCTCTTCAATGGAGAGAGCCTTGTAGCGCTGGATGGGGGCGAAGTTGTACCACTCCGCCACAGGAATAGCCTCAATCACCCCTTCCTTCTGGGTGAAGATATAGAAGGAGGAGTTCTCTGTGACTCCACCCTCCCGGATCCCCTTGTACCTGGTGCCACAACATAGCTGGGGTTTCATAGCCAGGTAAACACTTCACCTCATCACCAAAGGCATATCCCATATGAGAAGTTGGATTATAGATTAGAACTACAAGGAAATAATCCAAATAAGGCCCGGTGTACAATTGGTATAAATTGTCAACAGCCACGACCTGAGATTGAAACTGCATTGGATACTTTTTTGTAAGCACTATTAATTTATTTGGATTAGATCTTATTTTCTTGAGGAGAAAGAAGAAGAGTGTGCTGAAGAAACTCACTTTTTGCCTCCCTTGCCTCCCACTTTGAGGATCCAGGGCTGGTCATCCGGGTTGTATTTCTTGAGCTGGATGCCATACTTCTTCCTCCTGGCTTCCTCCCGCTGCTCCCGGCCATACTCACTACCCGCGCCAAACTTGGGCATCTCATCATCCATCTTGTATTCCTTGATGTTGTTCTCCCTTTCCATACATGCCTGCCGCAATATCTCAGTCAACATGGGCCAATAACACAGGTTGCCAGTCAGCAATGGGACAACAACATATATCAGTTAACAATGGGACATTAGATTTTTCAGTCAACAATGGTGCATATTAAATCTTTTAAGTCAACAATGGGGCATCCGATTTTTCTGCCAACACAATGGGGCATTAGACCTTTCAGTTAACATTAGATTTTCTAGGCAACAATGGAGCATATTAGATCTTTCAGTTAACAATGGGGCATCAGATTTTTCTGCCAACACAATGGGGCATTAGACCTTTCAGTTAACATTAGATTTTCTAGGCAACAATGGAGCATATTAAATCTTTAAGTCAACAATGGGGCATCAGATTTTTCTGCCAACACAATGGGGTATTAGACCTTTCAGTTAACATTAGATTTTCTAGGCAACAATGGGGCATCAGATTTTTCTGGCAACACAATGGGGCATTAGACCTTTCAGTCAACAATGGGGTAGTGTCATTAGACCTTTCAGTCAACAATGGGGTAGTGTCATTAGACCTTTCAGTCAACAATGGGGTAGTGTCATTAGACCTTTCAGTCAACAATGGGGTAGTGTCATTAGATCTTTCAGTCAACAATGGGACAGCATCTTTAGATCATTCAATTAACAATGGGACAGCATCATTAGATCTTTCAGTCAACAATGGTGCAGCAACAAAATATATAATAGTAACATTGGAGGACAATAGGCCTGTTCAAGTTTCCTAAATTCTGGTCCCACATGAGAGAGGAGTCATTTATTTTTACAACCTCCGGACAAAAGTTGTACAATATATAGAGTTAACTTACCTGTTTCCAATCCTTGACATTGACATTATTGGCAGAATTAAACTTCATTACATTGAATTGACGTCGAAGATTTCTGCACACCACACCAATTGATAATTTTCAGTATTGACCTCAAATGGAAAAAGAGCATAACATAGTCTCAAAATTCAGATTGAGATAACATCAAGTGAGTCAGAGTGAAATCCTAAGGTAAAAACATTACCACACAACAATATAGATACAATATTTATTTCCAAGATCATTGTCTTTGATGAGTTTAATATTTGACTCGTGCTTTAGATATTGTACTAAATTCGAAAAATTACGTGAGAACTCCCTTGCAACCTCAGAACAATTTTTAACGCCTTGTCAAATGCTTTATTTTTATTTACTTCTCCTGACGAAGACAAAAGATTTTTGTAGAAACGTTGAGAAAAATAAAAAAAACTCTAACTGGCCGAAGTGTCTATTTTTCATAGAAACAATAACATCTGTTGTCTCCTACAATCTATTCTAATAGAATACTCAGCTCATCCAGATTCTAACAGGTTTACAGAGCCTATAATCCAGTGTGAATTGTCGCAAAGAGGCCCAATTCTAGATTTTCTAGTAAGAGAAAGCTTCAGTAGGGAGACTGAGAGAACTCTTTATCCAGAAAGAAAATTGCTTCAACAACTTCTGCGACAATGGTTGAATAAATGCTGGATGGTCATAATATAGGCAGCATAGATCAGGAGGATACATTCACTGAAAAGATCGACAACCTACAGCATCACCATAGGAGGAAGCGAAGAAAATGCGCAAAAAAAGATCCTAACAATTCCAAAATGGACATTGATAAGGCACAATTTGGATTATAGATTATAAACACAAGTTAATAAGACCAAATCTGATTGTTTTTTTGGTCTTATTATCTTATTAAAATGGACATTGTCACTTGAAATGTGTGCAAGTGGAAAAATCAAGATTATGACAATAACATCACAAGCATTAAGCTATGGTCACCATTACTGGAAGAACCATCGTCCTGTGATAGGCAGGTTACTTAACAACAAGAAGAGTCAAAGCGTTGACGCTGACTGAGAGTGTAAAGGGAGCCAGATTTTGAACCTGGTTCAAAAAACAAGGTATGATGGTAATCCTAACGTTGCATTTTAGGATGGCTAACAATTCTTATGGGATTGGAGTCATTCAAGAGTTTAAAGGTGTTCCATAAAACCGGAGAGGAGCTTTGTCCTGTTCGGGACAAACAGGTTTAAGGAGGAGGATAGTGTTATGTCCAGACCTAAGTTCAGGTCTATTGGCAGGGACCATTGTCACTAGTGGCAGCAGTCAGTAACCTGTTCCTATTTTACACTGCAGCTCCGTATATATCTGCTGAATAGCTCGTGAACAGCAAACCATATCGATCCTGCGTGTTCATTTGATCATCCTTTACATGTAGCTTGCAACAGATCAGCATCAATGCTTTATCTAAGAAAACTTTGATCAAGAACATCTTAGCCTTTCTTACCAAATTTCCAGGGATCATCCAACACATTTTAGGTTTCCTAAAATCGAAGAGATGTTTTCAGCGAGCCAAAAATACATTGCAGCTAAAAAAATCTGGGAAAATTTTGACAGGTATTGAAAGGTTAGATGTGAGGTATGGCTCGAAACTTATCCTGATGCATTCATACCTAGTTTGATTCATAAGCTGATGGTTGAAAATTAAGTCTACAATAATGGCTTTCCTGGTATTTGCAACTTGAGATTTGGGTCTACCTTGATAAAGCACAATTTGTATTATATATTATAGCTACAAGAAAATAAGACCTAATCCAAATAAATTAATGATGTTTCAGAAACAGTGTTGTTACCGAAACATCACACACTATTCATTTATTTTGGACTGTCTTATTTTCTTGTAGTTGGGTCTACCTTCTTTAGAAAAAGCTTCCCAGTTGAAGCAGAACTGGCTCATAAAATCAGTGAGAAATTTTCTTGGCTTTGCCTGACTCTGTTTTGTGAGGTGTTCATTTTGGATTAATGTTGCAGGTGATAGTTGGTTACTGAAGCCTTGTACGGGTTCCTACGTTACTTTATGGAGGAATTTGAAATCATGAATATTCCTTATTTTTAGCCATGTCCTATTGCCACAGGAATGAGACCTGCTGTAGAGATTTCAAGCTTGAAAGGACAAACCTCCATACCATTAATCAATGTACCAACCAAGCACATACAGACGACTCTCGATAATTTGAAACTCGTTAATTTTAATCTCTTGATAATTTGAAATTTTCTCCCGGTCCCTTGAAAAACACTCAACAAGTTGAATAAAATCAATATTAATTGTTCCCCTCGGTAATTTGAAGTTGAAGGAATAGTATCTTGCCACAAATGAACATTTGTGAATAACTGTACAAATGTTTAAAATAATAAATCACAAAAATTTTGAGATCAAACTCTTGTTTACTTGATTTTATTAATATGTAAGATTCTATCTGAAAATTAAAATATGAGGGAAAATGTTGCCGGTGACTTTCTCAAGCCAGACCATCTTGTGAACTAACTAAACAATGTTAGAGCTCTAATTTCCCACGTAGAGCAAGGCAAGGAGATCTCTTACTACCCTAAGCTTCTACGCGCCTCAGAACCGACACAAGTAACGATTTCTTCGCAGCTCTCACTACTATTGACAATTCATTGGACAATGATAGACTGAAGTCGCTCACTCAATAAAAAATTACTGACTTCTTTTTAAAATGAAAAATTTTGAATAATTGTACAAGTGTTTAAAATAATAAATCTTAAAAATTTTGAGATCAAACTCTTGTTTAAGAAAGGGCAAGACCCAAAATATCCCAATAAATGTATTACTTTAAAAACTTGCAGTAAGTCACTTATTTAATCTTGTATCAACATGTATGTACAGTATAACCTCGTTAATTCGACACGCAAATTCGACACTTTACCTTAATTCGACCATATTCTGATGTCCCGACCTCCGGCCTATCAAATAACAAACCGTAATTCGACAGTATCGATAATACGACAGTTCCGATAGTTTGACTATTTTAAAATTCGAATTTCGACAGTTGAATGTTTTTTTACATACAACTTTACCGCTAAAATGATATTACGGCGGCGACGATCGGCATCGGCGGGCGCCGATAGAATCGCGCCGCACACTTTTGGTTTCAGTTTAAGTTTCACTTTGCAGTGCCGTTGCGCAACGTCGCGAGTGTTATGGTTTTGTTTGTTTTTTTACGCGGGAATTTAGACTTTGTGCGCTAATTAATATTATTTTCTTTTTAATTTTCAGCATTGAAATATTTTAGTTATTTAAAAATTTGCAAATAATTTACTTTTAAATAAATAAATCATAAAATATGTAGCCACAATGATTATGATAACATTTTATTTCAATATTCCATTTCTGTGTTATTATAAAAGATTTAAACACAAAATCAATAACACCTGCAGCAACAGTAGATGCCTTTAATACAATAAAAACACTTTGTTATTTAAAACACATTCCAGAGGAAGAAAGACATGCATGTTTTTTTTTTTTGTTTTTTTTTTAAATAGACCACCTGGAATACATTCTGAATAGGATTTCAGTGCAAAAACAGAGAGAGAGAGAGACATCTATAAAGGAATTTTTTAAAAGAGATCATGATTATTTTTAAATTTTCTTTTTATTTTCCCTATTTATTTCCTTTCAACTGCTATATTCTTCAATTAGAATGAAATATTATTTGTAATTATTTATGTTTCAAAAATATGTAATTATTGCCATTTTGTCCCTGATACTAAAAGTTGATCATGAAAATAAAATAATAAATACAAAAAAGTACATACAATAGTTTAAATTAATATCATTAATTTATATTACAAAGCAATTTTTAAAAAATATTATTTTAGTGAGTTAGATGATTAGCTAATCATCTAACCTTAATTCAACACTTCCTTTAATTCAACCGAAAGCTCTAATTCCTTGGGGTGTTGAATTAAAGAGGTTCGACTGTATATCCTGAAACGGCCAAAACTTCAAACTCTTGTTTACTTGACTTTTTTTCCCTCCCTCCCTCTTAATTGCTTAAACTTTTGTTATTTTAAACTCTTGATAAATTGAAATTTTTCTCTGGTCCCTTGAGTTTCAAATTATCGAGAGTCGTCTATGTATTGGAGCATTAACAAATGGCTACTCACGAGTGCACTCTGACGGTGTACTCCTGCATGGGCCTGGGTGGTGGGGCCATGGGGGGCTGCCACAACAAGTTTACCTGGGTGAGTAACAGCAGATAGTGTGGCTTGATTGGGTCAAATATTAATATATACAGTTATCAGAGTCATGCACAATTCTGTCAAGTCACGTGTCAAGTTACAGTAAGTAAAAATTTAAAAATCATATATACAAGTATCAGAGTCATCGATTCTGTCATCGTTTTAAAAAATTAAAATATTAAAAAAAGATGCCGAAATCCGGGATCGAACCAGGGACCTTTAGATCTTCAGTCTAACGCTCTCCCAACTGAGCTATTTCGGCTTATTTTAGTTATTTCTATAGAAGGTTCTATCTTTATGATTACGTATATTTTCAAAAAGTCAATTCACACCTCTTCGCTGGAGACCATGGGAATACTGACTAATTCATTATGCTAACATAATCATATATACAAGCATCAGAGTCATCAATTCTGTCACGTTAAGTCACATGTCAAGTTAAGGTAAGTGCACACAATGCAAAAAAAAAAAAACTTTACAAATTTAGCGCTACTGTATGTAAATAATCACTTTCTTATTTTTTATTATTTTTTTCTGGCCTTTGTTTTTTTAATCTCTCTTTTTTTTAAATCATTTAAAATGCAGTCGCAGTCACTAGCAAACACATATGTCTGCCTAATTTCCATGTACTCTTTATTTTTTACAGAAAAATATTTACATGCCAGTATTTTGGATTAATTTTTTTTTATAAACCTATTTTTTCTTATTTTTACTGAGAAGATGGGCATCGCAGTCAAGATCCATTGTAGTCACTCACTCAACTCAGGCAATTTCAAGGGTTAGTGCGCTGGGGCGGGTACCTCGGTGGTTGGGTGGAAAAGCTGCCATCTATTTAAACTATATTGATTTTGAAACAACTAAATGCATTGCAAAAAATAATGAAATAAAATATCTAAACACACTAATATAATATACAATTTTTGCCATCACACACAGTTTTTGCCTGTGGTTTATGTGTTACTTCTGTGTTACTATTCTATGGCACTTCTACTATTTATTATTGATTTACTTTCAGTATGAAGGAAATTGCACTCGGGGTAATTCTCGGGCGAAGCCGGGTTATTCGTCTAGAGAATTCAAGAATGACATCCACGGCGCCAATTTATAATTGTAACGAATAGTATTTGAATAAAAGCATTTAATCGGGTAAAACCCGGGCGTTGCCCGGGTCATTCGGCTAGTAATATATATATTTATGTCATATTATATTTGTTATATATATACAATGTTGTACATAGGAATGTTCTACAGAGAAACACCAAGCCTGATATAACTTCAAAATGGAGTTCAATAAAATCTACCATGGGAAAAGAAGGGCGCAGCACCCAGTAAGGTCAAATAACAGGCCATTGGCATTATCAAAGAAGCTAAGAGAACATATCTATCAGGCCAGACCTTGATTGGACACAGACATCCAAAAAGGTCCGCCCTCTCTGACGTCACCAATAGTATATAAGCTGGGTTGCTTCTGAGCCCACAGTATAGATAGCAGCCAGGTCTCAGATTGACCAGAGATCCCATAGTCCCTTCTCACCATCCCAGGTGCTGCCCCCTCTAAACCAAGGTAACCATGTTCCTATGTGTGTGGTCTTCATTTATCTTTCTGACATCCATACGACCTGGGATCAAATTCCACATTGAGTACTTTTTTCTAAATAAAAAAAATTGCTCCAATGACCCCCCTCAATTCTTGCAGAAGTCCAACCCCACCAGAGAATGCAATTAACCAAATGGGGCTCCCTAGCACACTTGTAAGTGCAAAAGTCAAACTGCTTTCTACCTGTGTAAACATGTAGTGTGCTTACAGTAAAAGCAGTTGCCAAATATTACCCACCATGATTATCATGTCTGCACCACATGCGTACTAGGGTTAATAAAAAATAATAATTCCTAGAAGGTTTTAATGCACCTTGTATAGTAAAATAAGACATGAATATTTGGGGAACTGTTTCTAATTTCCCACCTCAGTTACTACAGGTTAGAAAAAATGTTTGCCATGTTCTTTGCAGTAGTGGTCATTAAAATTGCAAGAAATGTACCAATCACTCTACAGACAGGAAATGTACATGATAGGAAGAAGATGCTGTGATAAGAAAATTAATTTAGGTCAAATAGGTGCCAGCCAGTAGTGACACCTACAGTGTGTTGAAAAATATTATCGTAAATCAGGTTTCTCAAAGAGAAGTTGCATTTTAAACATGGCTTTGTTTTGATAAGGCACAATTTGGATTATAGATTATAAACACAAGGTAATAAGACCAAATCCAAATATATAAATAGTGTGTGACGTTTCGGTAACAGCGTTGTTACCATCTTCAGACAAAAGTACTGAATGAGAAATTAAAACATGCTGTGGTAAAATTTCTCATTCAGTACTTTTGTCTTAAGATGGTAACAATGCTGTTACCGAAACGTCACACACTATTCATTTATTTTGATTTGGTCTTATTACCTTGTGTTTATGGCTTTGTTTTGGAAAGTTGTAGTAAGTGCCTTGTGTAAGGAGAGATGGTTGCTAGCAAGTTTCTGAGTTTGACATAGGTAGAATTGTAGTCTACTGGGAATGCAGGTTATATCCTACCATAGTATTGCTGTTCATGTCGGTCTAGTTCCCATGACTGTTAGTGGGAATATTGCTTATCCCTAATACACGTGGTACAGGCCATGATAATCATGGTGGGTAGTTAGCGACTGCTTTTACTGTAAAGTGCACCACATGTCTACACATGTGAAAAGCAGTTCGAATTTTGCACTTACAAATGTACCAGAGCCCCATTTGGTTACTTGCACTCACTGGTGGGGTGGGACTTTTGCAAGAATCGGGGGCCATTGGAGCATTTTTTTTTTTTTTTTTAATCAGAAAAGTGCCCAATGCGGGAATCGAACCCGGGTTGTAGTGGTTGAAAACCAATGGTTTAGACCATCCTTCCACCGATCCCCTTTGTGGAATATGGAATTGATCAATTCAAGAGTGAACTACCTGCCAAGAAAACCAAAATTTTACTTCTTTTTCTTTCTTATCTCCACTCAATCATATTAGGATATCAAGCTTGTAGAGCTTTTTGATGGTGTCTACTGGGGATGAGTAGAGCTCATCAATGGATGAGTCAATACAGTCAAAATACAGCCCCATCACCTTATCTGGCACTTATAAATGAAAATGTCAGGTTAATGGTTGCAGAACAACTGACTCCATACCTTTCATCAGTAACTACTGTTGATGAACTATGCCATTGTGTAAATAAGAAGCTATATATGCCCCCCAATCTCTCTTTTTTTTTTCTTATCCCTAGTACACGTGGTACAAGCCATGATAATCATGGTGGGTAGAAGTAGGCGACTGCTTTTACTGTAAGTGCACCACATGTCTACACATGTGAAAAGCAGTTCGACTTTGCACTTACAAATGTGCTAGAACCCCGTTTGATTACTTGCACTCACTGGTGAGGTTGGACTTTTGCAAGAATCAGGGGCCATTGAAGCATTTTTTTTTTTTAACAGAAAAAAGTGCCCAATGCCGGAATTGAACTCAGGTCGCAGCGGTCGAAAACCAATGGTTTAGACCATCCTTCCGCCGACATCCCTGTCTCCCAATCTCTGATTGACCCAGGCAAATAAATGATGTTATTACTTAATAAAAAGGCTTGCATCATGCTGACGAGGGTCAACATGTACATGGTCAACTTTTCTTGATTAAACAAGAATGGGTATTTGTCTAATTCTGGAATAATTAAAAATCAACGAATAGTTGACATTTATTCAGATAGATTTTATTTATTTATTACCAGTTGCAAATAAAACACGCTATATCTGATCTGGATAATTGCGCGTGAAAACTATTTACAATAATTCATATTGTAGTAGGTAACATGATTATCAAACGACACAATTAAGAAAAGGAGCATTAAATAAACATATACATTAAACAAATAAACAACAACATAAGCAGATAGAAGAAATCGCAAAGTAGTTATTTACAATATGTTAAGCAATGATGGAAGTTCTTCTTCTCTTCTTCTTCTTTCTTATCTCCACTCAATCATATTAAGGTATCAAGCTTGTAAAGCTTGAGACTTTTAATGGTGTCTGCCGGGGAAAAGTAGAGCTCATCAATGGATGAGTCAATACAGTCAATAATATGTCTTGGGGTTGCAAGCTGAGAATTGCACTTAGTACATAGTGGGAAAACCCTGCAACCATTCTGGAAAGTCATTGTCCGTAGATGACTAGACTTAAGTCTCTTCTTCTTTCTTATCTCCACTCAATCATATTAGGGTATCAAGTTGTGACTTTTGAGGGTGTCTGTTTGACAACCATCATGACTGGGTGAAGTAGAATGCGTCTGTCTTTGTCATTAAGACTGGGAGCACTACTCAGTGACAGTGAAGTACACATGATGGAAGTCGATTTTTTTCCAATGATAGCAAAAGCCATCAACAACATTCAGTTACACAATAAGATGTCTTTTTCTTAATTTATGAACCTTATCCCAGTACAATGTCACATTTGTACTATTTTCCACAATGTTATTACTGTCAGTTAGTTATTCCGAGTACTGATTTCTTTGGGAATCCATACCTCAAAATTTCTTGAAAGTTTATTCATTTGTTATTTCAGTATAATGTATATTTACGCAAGTTTGGCCTTAAATACCCATTTCTTGGTTTCTCAAGAAGCTGATATTCGTGATATTTGACCAACCCAATTTCTTGATAAATCAAGAAAAGCCATCCACGAATGTATACATATATGAAAAAAAAAAAATAGAAAAAATTAAATAAAATAAAAGGGTCAGGTGTTGATATTAAAAATAATGAAAGCATATCCTGACCAGGAGCACATGTGCTTTTTAGATGGCAGAGCGCCATCTGGAAGAACAGAAATCCACTAAACATTGATTTATTGCTTTCATTATTTTTAATTAATATATATATAGTGGTACAGCCTACTCCACGCTGATGAGCGCCAACAGCGCGAAACGCATTCCAGGATGGCTTTTCTTGATTTATCAAGAAATTGGGTTGGCAAAATATCAGGGAACAGGTTAAATCAATGTTTAGTTGACTTCTGTTCCACCAGATGGCGCTCTGCCTTCTAAAAAGTCCATATGCTCCTGGTCAGGATATGCCTTTTTTATTTTTAGTATAATGTATTTATCTAATAAATTTCATTTTGATATTTGCATTTCTTCCTGGTGTAACAATTTAATGGCCAGTAGTCTTATTTTAGCAAAATGAAAATGGTCAATAAAATATTTTCTAAATTCTTTCTCTCTCAATGTATATGCCTCACATTTGAAAAATTAAGTGATAAAGTACAATTTGGATTATACATTATAATAAAAAAAAAAAAAGAAAATAAGACCTTGTGGAGACCACACTTTGCTTCAGCAGGCACGAACTGGGACAAAGTTTCAATACACATACTACGGGCAATAAAGTGGCGGCCCCACTATGCCTCGACAAGCACGTGCTGGGAGAACACGTCACTATGCATGCGTGGGAGTCATCCGGAACTTTCTAGTGACTGGCGCGGTAAACAAAAAGGCCTGCTCCCAACAGCTGTTACTTCAACCGTTACTTCTTTTCTCTTTATATATTTCGGCTTTAAATAAATTAATTATAATTTTATCAGCGGCCTTTTTACAAGCCATACCAACACATCACGCAATCACCACCACAACCTAATCCAAATAAATTTATTAGTGTGTGAGATTTTACTCTTTTGTCTGATGATGGTGACAATGTTGTTGCCGAAAAGTCACACACTAATAAATTATTTGGATTAGGTCTTATTTTCTTTTTTCTTTTTTTGACAATTTAAGGTTTTGATGACAAGGCACAATTTGGATTATAATAATAATAGGTTTAATTTGGTATCTTTATAGTACTTTTAATTTACAAAGATTTGTATGTTAGCAGTTTATGAGCATAGAAAGCCATATATTTTTAACAAGAATCTTGGATATTCTGATTTCATTCAAGGATTTGTTGAGAACTAGAATTTTCATTTGGAATTTTTTGAACCAAATCAAGTTGTTTTAGCATTAAAGAAATAATTGTAACACAGCTATTGTGAGTATCACCACACTCAAATTATCTAATTTTAAATAATTTTTATTAATATTGGACTTGTATCTTGCTATGGTTCGTTCGGGTGACCCCGAGAGATTTGACCAGATTTGAAATATGACATCACGATGACACGCAAATTAAACAAAGGTTATGATTGATTCATTGTTTTTTTTTTAAACAAGAATTATTTATTAATATTTTAAATACCTGTGATTAATTTATATTTTTACTATATTCATTTTTTGTCTAAATGGCCTTCTATTTTAAATTAGAAATTTTTTTGAAAATATTTAGCGCAATTGTAAACACGTGTGTGTTATGAATGCACACGATGTTAATAATACCTTGAGAGCAATGGTGTCCGTATTTTAAATTATTATAAAATTAATTATTAATTAATATTAAAATTTCGTAATTAATTTAGGTTAGTTTAAGATAGGTTTAGGTTCGTTTAAGGTTAGGTTAGGTTCAGGTTCGTTCAGGTTAGGTTTAGGTCGTTTAAGGTTAGGTTCAGGTTCGTTTAGGTTAGGTTCATTTAGGTTCGTTTAGGTTAGGTTCAGGTTAGGTTCGGGTTAGGTTTGATTGGTTTAGGTTAGGTTTAGGTTAGGCTAATGTAATTTATATTAATATTAATTTTATAATTTTTATTTTTTTGGATATGCCTATTTATAAATATAACCGTTGGCACCATTGGAACGTATTACGCCAGTATTTCTTTGTTTACGTTGGCGCTAAAACATAATTAAAAAATTGCTAATATAAAATTATAAAAATAAAAAGTCCTTAATAAATATATTGACACTATAAATTAATCACAGGTATTTAAAATATTAATAATTAAATCTTGTTTAAAAAAAAAAAACAATGAATCATTCATAACCTTTGTTTACATCGCGCGTCATCGTGACGTCATATTTCAGATCTGGCCAAATCTCTCGGGGTCTCCCATTCGTTCATGTTTACAATTTGGATTATAAATCTATTTATTTATTTGGATTTGGTCTTATTATCTTGTGTTTAATTTTAGGTTTGATTATAGTCAAAAGAGTTGAATATGTATTAAAAAGAAACTTACAATGTTTCATTGATGAAAATAAAATATATATAATTGAATTTTTTACTTAATAAAATCATGTTATATAAACTTTGATAAAGTGTAAAAATAGCTTCTGGGGATCACCCCAAAAATATATACAATTAAAAATATCTTTATAGTTTTAAAAAAGAAATGCTTTTGATCAATCACAAGATATGAATAAGACCATTATTTAAGCATAATTTGAAATATCTAAAATTCAGTTATTTTGTG